>CAJVPS010001015.1:0-18044 GCA_910591765.1 Ambispora leptoticha | reverse complement strand
TGAGAGTTGATAGTTGATAATAATATTAATATTCTATAATAAGTTCTTTTTAGTCAAAAGTTTATTAAGAACTTTGATAATAGATCTGTTAAAATTTCTCTTCTAATTTTGAATATTCTTTCTAGATAAGAATAGTATTCTTGATTTATATTTCTTCTTTAAAGATTTTAATATTTCTAATTTTAGAAATCAAGTTTTATGATTAGACAAGAAACTTTTTCAAAATCTATATTATTAATTTATCTGAATTAAGTATAAATTTGAGTTCAGAATTTATCAGATATTTAATAAAAAAATTATGATCTTCTAAGTCTTGATCTTTAATTTCAAACTTATTATTAGTAATTTTACTTGAGAATATTTCAGAGTTATCATTATTATCTTCTGATTAAGTATTTTATTATTCACAGATAAATTTTATTGATTGATATTTTTCTTAAGATAAATTTTAGTATTGATTTTATTTAACTAGTCTGTTTTTATTATAAGACTATAGATTTAAGCTTCAGTAATATTCACTTCTGCTAAAATTATAATTCTATCAATAATAATAGAGAAGTTATTAATTACTTCTAGTAATTATTTGTAATGTTCATTAATATCAAATATAAAGATATTAGATTTTTATTAAATCTTTATTCTTAGTTATTTGAAAAATTTATAATTGATAACATATTCTGATATTTTAGTATTAACAATCAAGTTTATAGAAGTCTTCAACTTTAGCTTCACATTAGACTGAGATTATTTTAATCTTTTAGATAAATATTACTTTTTATTTGAATTTTTTTTGTAATTTCTTTCTTATTTCTTTTGATATTTGAATTTTTTATTCTAAAAATATCTTGATAAGTTGAGTAATAGTAATATTAACTTTTTAAGATGTCAAATTTTCAAGTATATTATAAGTTTTTGCTTTCTTTACTAGAATTAGAAAGTGAATTCTTTCTTTCTTTTGTTTTTTCTTTTCAAGATTGATCTTGTTTTCTTTTAAAATTTCTAGTAAAAATTAGATAGCTTCATTTTCTTTTTTACTTTTTTTTTCTTCTTTTTTAATAACTCTCTGATATTTTCTTTCTCTAGCTAAGTAATTATAAGTTACTAATAGAGAGAAACTGGATTGAGTAGATGAATTACTTGATGAATTACTAGCAAATACTTGTAATATTATTATCAAATTTTGAATTTGGATAAAAAGAGAAGTAGTATCCAGATTTTGTAAATTATTAGATTATTAATTATTATTTTGAGTATTTTGATTTTGCTGATTATTATTATTACTATGATTATTCTGATTTTAATTATTCTAATTATAAGAGATATTTTGATTATTAGATTATATATATTCAGACTAGAATTTATTTGAATATACTTTACTGATATATTCTTTTTCTTCATAACTATAATAAGTAATAGTAGATTTATCTCTTGACTAATTTTATTATTAATTATTATTATTATTTTGATTATTATTATTATTCTGATTATTATATCTTTTATCAGATTCTATATGATTTAATCTACAGATCAAATCTTGCAAAATCTTAGCAAGGATGCTTTATTTACTTATTAATTGAAATTGAGTTTGGTGATAGATTTGTTTGAATGAATCTGAATTAGCTTCTTCTATATTTTTGATAATTTTAATAATACTTTTTATAATATCTTTAGCATTTAAATTAATCTATTTTCAAATTTTAGATTTGAGATTTTTCTTAAAAGTTTGAATTTTATATTCTTCTGAATAGATCTGTTCTAAATCTACTTTACTTTCAAGTTCTATAAATTTATTAATATATTTATTTACAGTTCCAGTTTGTTTTAATACTTCTAATTCATCTTGCTATTATTATATCTTATGAGATGAATGAAATTTAAGAATAAATTGATGAATAAAATCATATTTATCATAATTCTTATTTATCTATTCATTTAATCTAAGAGTATTACTTATAGATTATTAATTAAATTGACAGTAACTGATCTTTTTAAGTATTTTCTTACTATCTCAATCTTTCTTTTATTAATAATTATATTAACTTTAGTGACTATATTAAAGTTATATAACTATTCAATTAGATCCTGATCATTATTTCTAAATTTATGAATTGAAATAAGAATCTTCTCTATTTTTTGAATCTTCATAAATCAAGTTAATTTTCCAAGAGCTTGAATGAAAATGTCTATTTTATTTGACATGATTATTTTTTTTTAATTAAAATTTTTGAAATTAAGTTTCTTCAGTTATGATTATTGATTTTTTAGAATCTTTCAAATTATTACTTTCATATTCTAATTTAGTTGACTAATTGATTAAGAGAGTTTTGAAATTATCTGTCTTTTTAAGAATCAAGAAAATATTATTAACTAAGTAGATCTGTTATTAACTATAATTTTTATTCTAAATATAAGGTTGTTTAATAATTTGATAATCTCTTTTTAAAGTTAATTAAATATAAGATTTTGTTATACTATATTATCAAAGAGTTTCTGTAAAAGTTTATTATAAGAAATCATATAATAATCTTAAATTCAGATAAGAAAATTTATAAATCTTCTATCTAAATCTTGATTAGCAAAAAAATAATAAGAATAATAATTATATAATTTGATATGAGATGAGAATTTTCAAGAATTATTTCTGTTATATTTATTGAGATATAAATTAATTGGAAGTTAAATAAAAAAGTAATATATATTTATAAACTAATTGATTATTTAGATAATTAATATTTCAAGAGTAGCTAATTCTTAAAATAATAAAATGAATAATAAATGAAAATAATAAAATAAATTTAAAAGGATCTTTAAGAGATTGAAATTTATAAAAAGAATATCAAATATTACAAACTATATTTGAAAAGATAGATTTTATCAAGAATATAATTTATAATAAGTTTTAAAAGTGAAAACTGAATTATTATAGAAATTAAGAGGATAATGATTATTTTAAAGATTTTTAAGTACCAATACTTATAAGTATTATATTAATATAAGACAAAAATAAAATAAAATAAAAATAAAGTTGTGATTATAAAAAACTAAACTAAGAGTAGATATCAAAAACTAAAGTAATAAATATTATAATAAAAACAAAAGATTTAGTATACTAACTAAACTTTTTAATAGTATTTTTTTAATTATTAGGCAAATAAAAGATATATATAACAAAATAAAATAAAGCTTTTATATATGAAAAAGCTTATAAGAATTTCCTAAATTAAAATAAATATACTTGACTTATTTTAAGTAGAAAGAGCATCTATTATCTATATTTTTTAGGCAAGAAAAATATATAAATAATCAAAATATAATCTATTATGATAGAAAAGATAAATAAAAGCAAGATATCAAAATAAAGATAAAAAAAATTATAAGATAAGTATAACTCAAGTATTTTCAAAGATAATTAAATTATTGCTATTCAAGTATATTTATTTTAAGTCTTAAAACAGAGATATTTATATATCTTTGAGATTTTACAGATTTTTATCTAAACTCATTTGCTATTCTAGTATACAATTACAAGTCTTGAGACAAAAGACTAATAAATAAATAAGTAAAATAAAGAGATAAGATACATATGGTAAGTTATAAGATAATACAGATGATGAAATAAAATGAAAAGATAAGATATATATTCTAAAAAGAAAAGATAAATGATAAAAATAAATTAAATTCATTGCTAAACTGTTTCTAAAGTATTTCTGAACTGTTATTGAATTGTTTGTAAACTATTATTGATTTTAGAGCTAATTATTCCTTCATAATCTTGAAGTATTGCTAAAATGTTGCAGAAATATTGCAAAAATATTATTGAATTGTGACTGAATCCACAACTGATATACCAATTATATTATTTGAAATCACATGTCTTCTAAAGATTGATTGATTGGTCAAAAACTCTAAGTTTGAAAAATTATGAAATTAAAGAAATTTATATTACTATGGTAATATTATGCAAGTAAAAATTATATTTCAGATTCAAGAAATTATAAATAAAAAGACTTAAATATAGTATGTTATCACCTTCTTAACTAATATAACTTTATATTGATATCTTAATAAATATAAGACAGATAATGATATCACATCATTTGAAAACTAATAAGTCTTTATTATAGTACTTAGAAAAGTCTTTCAGTTATCATATTACTAATAACATCTTTATAAATAACTTCATCTTCTTCATCAAACTGGATCTATTATATCAAATTTAGAAATATAATTAATTAAGTTACAGATATGGGTGACTTAGATTAGGTTATATATTTTATAGATTCACTACAAAAATGAAAAATTATGGCACCATATGCATTCATCAAGTGAAAAACTAAGATTTCCGTTATTAAAAATTAACGAAGGTATTATTCGAAACAAATGAAATCTTCTGTTTTACATCAGATATGCGAAAAATAAAATTCAACATGATTTCACTTTTGTCGCTATAATTTCAAGATTTCTGTGGTAATGGGCAGACTGCATTTGCAAATATAATAACTTACATTCATTAGATGTTGATTGATGAGATGAAAGCGAACAAAGAAATTATATTGACTTTTCATTAACGATTCGTTATCTGAATTAGATAATGTTTCTTAAAATTACAATCTGCGGCTTATTTGATATGAAAAGATAAAAATATTAATTTGATCTATTAATAAAGTGGTTTAAAATTAAAGGGAGGAATAAATAATATTATCGTTATTAAGACATCAATTTTTATGCACGTCATATACGTGAAATTTACACGCGAAGTTTACACGTGCAGAAACGTCATATACGTAGCTTTCACACGGTCATACACATTAAGGATCTCACCAAAAGCTATTCAGAGATGTGCAAACACCGAAGCCGGGTTTGACAACCATTTCATCCCATAGACCACAAGGGAGCAGATAACACGCAATTGGGCCATATAATAGTAAGAAGTAATAATAACTCTGATTCACATAGTGCTAAAATTTTTTTCTTGTGTAGTTAATAATGATATCCTTTGTAAGTAGAAACTATATAATAAGAAAATAAAAGAAATAAAATGTAAATATATTGGAAGTATATTAAATCTAATTATTATTTATGAATGGAAATTTAATAATAAGGATCGATAGATAGATATAATAGGTAACGCTTATCTGATATAGAGCTTCCATAAATATAAAAATTAATGAACAAAATATCGGAAGTGTTTGAGTCTTGGATTTAGTTTTGCCACCACGAGTTAAAATATATATTAAAAAATTAATAATGAGGGTAGCACTAAGAAAAAAAATAAGATACTAGTAAATAAGTTAATAATATATATATGATGCTTACACTTATCGGGAACCAACCACAATTTTTGTCACCTGCAGCTTCATTTTTAAATATATCTGGATCGTTCCAATTCACGGAGATCATTAGTATCGAGAAGAATTATTGTTACTTTGCTTGCTTGAGATTTCATTCCAAGACTCTAATAAAGAATATATAATGGTCTCAATTGTTAAATTGTATTATTCAGAAATTTGATAATTACAAGCAAAGCATAAATAATAAATTATCTTGACTACGACTTTAATTTTTGGGAATAGTCTATCACCCAATTTTTGTTTTTGCTCCAAATTGGTTTAGCAATAAGACACTCGAGAAATGGTTCTATTTCCTCATGTCCTCATATTGAACATTATAAACGCCGTTGCTAATCGTTGCATTTTGCTCTGGAATGGTTGGTGCTGGTGATTTAGCGGGAGGAGTTGAAGCAGATCTATCATCTTCACGTGTAAGACTAATTTCATGTGATATACTAACATCGAAATCTATTTTTTAGCACCAAAGAAAAATATTGAATTAAGGAAATTGATGAAAAGAAAGAATATCAAATGTAAGTTTACCTTCACTTGGAACATACAAACTGACACTTGTAGAACCTAAATATTTGATAGATTTAAATTAATCTGAGATGTGCATTTTTAATTGAATATAAAAATAAATGTGTGCGTGCGTACCTTTATCAGTTGGAATTGATATTAACTTTGAAGTGAAGATTCGACTAGTGTAAATTGCATTTGAGTGGATTTGTTGTTTTTTGTTTGTTTTTGTAGGAATGACTTTTTGCAGTTTCATCTTCTCATCAAGCTCATCTAATTTCTGCTTTTCTAATTTAACACACTCTTCGATTCCTGTTTTAGGATTTTCTAATGAACTGTAGTACTGAAAATGCAACGCATTTGCTATAGACAAGTATCCTTCGTAAATAGATGTGATAAAGACATAAAGTTCTTCAGCAGTTGGTCTGTTTCTGGGAGTAGGATCCAAACATTTTTCAATAATAAATTTGCTCCATCCGAGAATAGTATTTGGTATCATAGGTCGTACTCCTTTATAAATGTCTAATACGAGACCTCTATCATGACTTCGTTCACAGAATGGTGGTTCACCAGTTACAATCTCGTACATAACCATCCCAAAGCTATAAATATCTGCAGCAGTAGTGTATGGCTTTCCATTTAGCACCTCTGGACTCATATAAGGAAGTACACCACAAATTTCTTGGTTTGATTTTTCTATATTTGCTGGGATGCTAAGTCCAAAATCAGCAATTTGAGGATCATTATACTTCGTCATTAATATATTTCCGGGATGAAAGTCACGATGTACAAACTTTTCTTTGTGAATTTTTCTGAGATTACTGATAATCCAATATAAATAACCTAATTTCTGATTCCAAGTTAATTTTTTGTAGTTGGAATTAATATATTTACGGAGATCACCCTCTTTTGCATAATCCATCACTATAGAGTATTCATTTGTAGCTGGATTTTTAGTTATTCCATAATAATTAATATCACCATAATCAGTGCATTTAAGAGTAACCTGAATCTATTTTTGGAAAAATTGTATCAGAAAAATAAAAAGTAACTTTTACTTTAGAAAATGTTCATTTTTTACCTCGTGTATGAATTCTCGAGTGATTTGCTTTGAATTATATAGTGATTTCAACACAACTTTAATTTCGCCAAATCTTTTAAATTTATTTTCCTTGTGATCCCATTTTTTAAAGTATAAGCCCAACCAAGTTGCTTTATAAATTGAACCAAAACCTCCTTTTGTAAGATATTCAATGTCGGTAAATCTTTCAAAAGGAATCCATCCAAATAATTTACGTTCCAACTTAATTTTGTTGCATTCTATTATTAGATTGTCGATATCTTTGTCTCCGCTAGACAATTCATCGTTATAAATTCGTTTGTGATATTTGAAACAGTCATCGCAGTCCTCATTCTCTTGACAATGTTCACATTTACTACAATTGTGACATTCATTACACGGATGAGTATTTGATTCCATTTTTGAGTTCACTTGATGTTTGTGAAGTTCACCATAGAAGGCATAAGTCATTACTATCAAGTAATCGTTTGTAACTAGATTTTTAGTCATTCCATAATATGCTATACTGGTACCGTAATCATAGCATTTAAGCCCAGTTTGAATCTATTTTTTGAAAAATTTGATTGTATCAGAAGAAAAAACAACTTTCATTTAAAAAGCATTCGTTTTTTACCTCGTTTATAAACTCTGGCGTAATTTGCTTTGAATTGTGTAATGATTTCAACACAACCTTTGCTTCTCCTTTTCGTTTAAATTTATTTTCTTCATGATTCCATTTGGGATAGTGATTGTAATTTTTATAATCAAATGGTCCATCCAACCAGGTTGCTTTATAAATTGAACCAAAACTTCCTCTTGCAAGATATTCAACGTTGGTAAATCTTTCAAAAGGGATCCATTCGAATATATTTTTATATTTATAATTAATTTTGTTGTTGCATTCTTTTATTAGATTGTCGGTTTCTTTATCTCCGCTAGTCAATTCATCGTTATAAATTCGATTATGATATTCGAAACAGTCTTCGCAACCCCAATTTTTTTGGCAATCAGTACATTTACTACAATCATGAGTATTCGATTCCGTCTTTGAATTCATTTTATATTTGTGAAGTTCACCATAGAATGCATAACTCATTATTATCAAGTAATCGTTTGTAACTGGATTTTTAGTCATTCCATAATATGCTATCAAGTTGCCGTAATCATAGCATTTGAGGCCTGCTTGAACCTATTTTTGAAAAATTTGTTTGTATTAGAAAATAAAAAGTAATTTCACTTTAGAAAATCATTTTTTACCTCATTTATAAACTCTGGAGTAATTTGCTTTGAATTGTGTAATGATTTCAACACAACTTTTGCTTCTCCTTTTCGTTTAAATTTATGATCCCAACATTCCAATGGTCCATCCAACCAGGTTGCTTTATAAATTGACCCAAGACCCCCTTTTGCAAGATATTCAACGTTGGTAAATCTTTCAAAAGGAACCCATTCGAAGATATTTCGATATGTATAATTAATTTTGTTGCTTTCTTTTATTAGATTGTCGATATCTTTAGACAATTCATAGATTCGTTTGTGATATTTGAAACATGCCCTGTTGCTTTGACAATCAGTACATTTACTACAATCATACGATTGCATCACTATCAAATATTCATTTGTAACTGGTTTTTGAGTTATTCCGTAATCAATAATATCGTCGTCATCTTTACGATAGCATTTAAGAGTAGCCTGGATCTATTTTTGAAAAATTTGATTGGATTAGAAAACAAAAAGCAGCTTTACATTAGAAAGTATTCATTTTTTACCTCGTTCATAATCTCTGGAGTAATTTGCTTTGAATTGTGCAATGATTTCAACACAACATTTCTTTCACCTTCTCGTTTAAATTTATTTTCTTCATGATCCCATACTGGTAGTCGTTTCAATTCCTTTCCTTTATCATCCCACTTATCCTCATAACTCAATGGTCCATCTAACCAGGTTGCTTTATAAATTGTGCAAAAACCTCCTTTTGTAAGATATTCAACATTGGTAAATCTTGTAAGATATTCAACATTGGCAAATCTTTCAAAAGGAATCCATTCGAATATATTTTTGTAATTATAATGAATTTTGTTGCATTCTCTTATTAGATTGTCGAGACTTTTATCTCCACTAGACAATTCATCGATATAAATTCGTTTGTGATATTTGAAACATGGTCCACAGTTCTTATTGCTTTGACAATCAGTACATTTACTACAATCATGCGATTGCATCACTATCGAATATTCATTTGTAACTGGGTTTTGAGTTATTCCGTGATCAATAATATCGTCGTAATTATCACGATAGAATTTAAGAGTAGCCTGGATCTATTTTTGAAAAATTTAATTGGATTAGAAACAAAAAAAAACTTTCACTTTAGAAAATCCTCATTTTTTTACCTCGTTCATAAACTCTGGAGCAATTTTCTTTGAATTGTGTAATGATTTCAACACAACTTTTCTTTCTCCTTTTCGTTCAAATTTATTTTCTTCATGATCCCACTTGGGAATGGGATCATCATCATCATCAATTGGTCCAGCCAACCAGGTTGCTTTATAAATTGACCCAAAACCTCCTTTTGCAAGATATTCAACGTTGGTAAATCTCTCAAAAGGAATCCATTCGAAAATATTTTTATATTTATAATTAATTTTGTTGTTGCATTCTTTTATTAGATTGTTGATATCATCATCCCCGCTAGACAATTCATCGTTATAAATTCGTTTATGATATTTGAAACAGTCATCGCATTCCCAATTTTCTTGACATGTAGTACATTTACTACAATCATGAATATTGTGAACTAAACACTCATCGCAGTATCCATTATTTATTTGACAACGCCAACAGTTATTACAATCATGAGTATTTGATCCCATCTGTGAGTTCACTTTATATTTGTGAAGTTCACCATAGAATGCATAACTCATTACTATCAAGTAATCGTTTGTAATTAGATTTTTAGTCATTCCATAATATGCTATCAATTTGCCGTAATCATAGCATTTAAGTCTCGATTGAACCTATTTTGAAAAATTTGATTGTATTAGAAATAAAAGCAGCTTTCATTTAGAAAATGTTCATTTTTTACCTCGTTTGTAAACTCTGGAGTAATTTGCTTTGAATTGTGTAATGATTTCAACACAACTTTTCTTTCGCCTTTTCGTTCAAATTTATTTTCTTCATGATTCCATTTGGGATAGTGATAGTAATTTTTATAATCAAATGGTCCATCCAACCAGGTTGCTTTATAAACTGAACCAAAACTTCCTCTTGCAAGATCTTCAACGTTGGTAAATCTTTCAAAAGGGATCCATTCGAATATATTTTTATATTTATAATTAATTTTGTTGTTGCATTCTTTTATTAGATTGTCGGTTTCTTTATCTCCACTAGTCAATTCATCGTTATAAATTCGTTTGTGATATTTGAAACAGTAAACGCAGTCTCTATTCCATTGACATCCAGAACATTTACTACAATCATGAGTATTGTGAACTAAACACTCATCGCAGTATCTATTCCATTTAGTACATTCATCACATTGACGAGTATTTGATTCCATCTGTGAGTTCACTTTATATTTGTGAAGTTCACCATAGAACGTATAACTCATTACTATCAAGTAATCGTTTGTAACTGGATTTTTAGTCATTCCATAATGTGCTATCAAGTTGCCGTAATCATAGCATTCAAGTCCCGTTTGAATCTATTTTTGAAAAATTTGATTGGTAGAAAATAAAAAACAACTTTCACTTTAGAAAATGTTCATTTTTTACCTCGTTTATAAACTCTGGCGTAATTTGCTTTGAATTGTGTAATGATTTCAACACAACTTGAATTTCTCCTCTTCGTTTAAATTTATTTTCTTCATGATCCCACTCAAGTTTATACAATTTATCATGATGTAATGGTCCATCCAACCAGGTTGCTTTATAAATTGACCCAAAATCTCCTGTTGCAAGAGATTCAACGTTGGTGAATTTTTCAAAAGGAATCCATTCGAATATATTTGCATACTTATAATTAATTTTGTTGCATTCTTTTATTAGATTGTCGGTATCTTTATCGCCGCTAGGCATTATATCATGACAAATTCGTTTGTGATATTTGAAACAGCCTTCGCAACCCCAATTGTTTTGGCAATAAGTACATTTGCTACAATCATGAGTATTCGATTCCATTTTTGAGCTCACTTGATGTTTGTGAAGTTCATAAAATGCATAAGTCATTACTATTAAGTAATCGTTCGTAACTGGGTTTTTAGTCATTCCATAATATGCTATCAAGTATCCGTAATCATAGCATTTAAGCCCCGTTTGAACCTATTTTTGAAAAATTTGTTTGCATTAGAAACAAAAAAAACTTTCACTTTAGCAACTGTTAATTTTTTACCTCGTTTATAAACTCTTGAGTAATTTGATTTGAATTGTGTAACGATTTCAGCACAACTTTTCTTTTTCTATTTCGTTTAAATTTATTTTCTTCATGTTCCCAAATGGGATATTTATCATCATAATACAATGGTCCATCTAACCAGGTTGCTTTATAAATTGACCCAAAACCTTCATTTGCAAGATATTGAACGTTGGTAAATCTTTCAAAAGGAATCCATTCGAATATATTTGAATATTTATAATTAATTTCGCTGCATTCTTTTATTAGATTGTCGATATCTTTATCCCCGCTAAAAAGTTCATCGTTATAAATTCGTTTGTGATATTTGAAACAGTCATAGCAGTCTTTATCTCCTTGGCATTCAGTACATTTACTGCAATCATGAGTATTGTGAACTAAACACTTGTCGCAGTAGTAATTATTTCGACAAAACCAACATTCACTACAATCATGAGTATTTGATTCCATCTTTGAGTCTATGGAATAAAATGAGTGAATTGTTTAAAACAAACGATAACGATAATCGTTGTCGTTGTTCAGTTACGGGACCATACCGATATACATGTACATGTTTGTAGTGAATTCAAATCTATGTGTGACAAACTCGTGTGTGTACATACATATAAAAGGCGTATCATTACGTAATTTTATAACAACTGAAATTTGTAACGTCGCCGCATAAACCACCCGGGATCCGATTCCGTAACTGTATAACGACAACGATTATCGTTTGTTTTACTATCGCTATCATTTAATCAATTCACACATTTTAACTGAACTCAAAGATGGCATCAAATACTCATCATTGTAATAAATGTTGGCTTTGTCAAGAGAATAGATACTGCGATGAGTGTTTAGTTCACAATACTCATGATTGTAGTAAATGTTACAGTTGTCAAGAGAATAGATATAACTGCGATGACTGTTTTAAATATCACAAACGAATTTATAACGATGAATTGCCTAGCGTAGATAAAGATATCGACAATCTAATAAAAGAATGCAACAAAATTAATTATGAATATCGAAATATCTTCGAATGGATTTCTTTTGAAAGATTGACCAACGTTGAATATCTTGCAAAAGGAGGTTTTGGAAAGCAACCTGGTTGGATGTACCATTATATTCTTTGGAACATGAAGAAAATAAATTTGAACGAGAAGGAGAAAGAAAAGTTGTGTTGAAATCATTACATAATTCAAAACAAATTATTCCAGAATTTATACACGAGGTAAATGAACATTTTCTAAAGTGAAAATTATGTAGTTATCAGGATATTGGACATCACCGTAAGTTCTCTCCTTTATCTAAATGCAATAGTACGCAAGTACATCTTTAGGTATTTACTCTTACGATTTTGCTCCCCATTCAGGTTTAGATATTGGAACTTATTAGTTATCAATTGAATGATATCCAGATCGCACCACGAGGTGGTTAGTTCCAAATTTGCGATCCAAAAACTAATATTGGGGTTTTTTTAAAAAAGACGGTTATTTAGGAATTAATGGTTATATACCCCTATAACCAAAAATCATTTGTGCCGAAATAACCAAAGCAATACGATGGGATTGATTCATTCCATCAAATGATATGAGGACTCTCCAGATCAATTATATATATACCCCATGATATCCAACCTCATGGCCAGAGTGGTTATTTAGAATAAAAATTATCCTTTGTGCCGAAATAACCAAAGCAGTACGATGATCACTGATTGATTCATCAGAGAACAAAGGACTCTCATTTTAGGTCTGATAAGTCTTCGGACCGATAACTAAGAAAAGTTATCACGATTACTTTCTCAAGGTAATCGATTAAGGATTTATATCGTCAAATATCCCTGAAAACGTCACCAATAAATCTTTGTTAAAGATTTAATCGATGAATGTGGAAACCCAATAAAAACCACATAATATTCCTCCAAAGAAGGGGTATCTTCTTTGGAATAAAAAAATCAAAATTATTTATGGAACCACAAATCAAAAGAATTGATGATGATATTTGTCCTATCAAAATAATTATAAAAATAATTAGTTTAAAATAACATAATTTAAACTTCGCCATCTTTAATCCTCATACACATCCCTACAATATATTCCCAGAAATAGCAAGAATGAAAGTATCATTTTGAAACCCAATATCTCAAAATCCAATTTAAATGAAAATACTCCATTTGAATTTGACCTGATTTCACAATTCAATAGAGTATTTTCATTTAAATTGGATTTTGAGATATTGGATTTCAAAATGATACTTTCATTCTTGCTATTTCCAGTAATATATTGTAGGGATGTGTATATCCCATTATCTCAAAACAATAAAGAAATCACATACCTAGCTTATAAACGCGTCACGTTGGAATTCCAAAAAGCTATTAGATGTATATTAGAAATAGAAAATTTGAAAAGAATACTAATCAACGAGCCGTTAGGATTAAAAATAATCCTAGAGCCGATGTCCTACTCAAGAAGATTAGTACTGCTTTTCGTGTGGTTATGATAAAAGAAGGGGTCCGTTGCATGATTATAAAATCCTAGCCATGGTAAAAAAAAAGTTACGGATCCTGTGATTTTTAGGTTGTAAACCAACCAAATCGTCAGGATCTTTGTATAATGGAAATGAATTGTCCATCAATTAAATGTGTTAAGTCACTGCCACATGATTAGAGATGGGCAAATGCGCGTACTATACGCATAATGATCTACATATACTTGATGTTTCTAATATATTATTATTATTATCTAATATATTAAATTGTTCATTATCATTACCATCCTGAGATTTCTTTCATTATTATCCTGATATTTACTTTCATCACTCTCATTACCAGCATAATATTGATTAATGCTTATTTCATCATTAATACTTTTTTTGACAATTTTTTTTGATTATCTGAAGGAGTTTGTAATTTATAATTACTATAAATATAAACTAATTTAAAAATATATTTATTACTTAACTGATTTCTTTTTTTATTATGAAATATTTGCAAAAGCTGACCAATTACACAGATAATATTGAAATTGTTAAAATTGTTAGATACATTATGCTAATTGTATTAATTCAGGTACTACTTGTGCAAAATTCACAATTTATCAAGTAATTAAATTAATATTATTAATACATTTCTATGCTAATGTATTACTAAAAAGATCTGATTTTGCTTTATATTGTATAAGTTGACTTTCTAATAAATTGGTATTGAATAAGCTTGTATTAGCAATTTCTGGATTTTTACCAAAAAATGATCATTTAACTTTAATTGAGATATTTGAATATATACACAGATATAACTTATACTGAATTATTAAATTATTGTATTGATATTTGGAATTTTCATAATATTTATATTCTGCATACTATTATTAAAAATCTAGTAATATAATCAATTTGATTAAATATTCTTATATAGAATTTCAATTATAAAGATATAGATAATTATTATTATTATTATATGTATATTTTATATTAGTATAAATATATTTATTTATTATTTATTAAGTATAAATATCTTAATTAGTAATAATTTATGAACTTAATTATATATATAATTATGTATTATAATATTAATTAATAATTATATATATAATGTATATATATATATATATATATATATATATAATATATATATAGATATATCTTTATATATGATATATATAGATTATTAAAACTAAACTAAAATTTTGTGATTTAATCTGAATCTAGATAATTTTAAAAAATATAATAATATTAAGTAAATTAAATAGAGAAAGTATAGACTAGGCAAAACTCTAGATATTTTTTATTTATATTTATTAAACTATTATTCTTTTATGAATGAGATTTTATCAATATCATTCATTAAACTTGAACAAATCTAAAAATTGGATACAGAAACTTATGAATTAGTTAAGAAAGTTATAGTAATTAAAACAGATAAAAAGATTATTATCAAAATAATTTAAAAGTATGATGTAAAGTATCAAGAGTAGAGATAGGCAAATACATATATAGTTTATTATTATGTATACTATATATATTATATGTATAGTATATATATACATATAGTATATATATGTATAATAATCTATATATATATATATAGTAATTAAATACATAATATAAATTTATAAAACTAATGATGTTTTTATTTTTCTATAACTATTATATATATTTATCAATAATTATTACTATTACTTGATATTTCTAATATATCATTATTATTATTTAATATATTAAATTATTCATTATCATTATCATCCTGATATTCACTTTTATTATTATCCTGATATTTACTTTCATCACTCTCATTACTAGCATAATATTGATTGATATTTATTTCATTATTAATATTTTTTTTTGATTATCTGAAGGAGTTTGTAATTTATAATTACTATAAATATAAACTAATTTAAAAATATACTTACTACTTAACCAATTTCTTTTTTTGTTATGAAATATTTGCAAAAGCTGATCAGAAGCTACAAATAATATTGAAATTATTAAGATATATTATGCTAATTATATTAATTCAGATATTGCTTATGTAAAATTTACAATTCATCAAGTAATTAGAGCAGTATTATTAGTACACTTCTATATTAATGTATTACTAAAAAGATCTAATTTTGCTTTATATTGCATAAATTAACTTCTAGAAGAATTAGTATTATGTAAACTTA
The DNA here is from genome assembly GCA_910591765.1 of Ambispora leptoticha. Taxonomy (NCBI): domain Eukaryota; kingdom Fungi; phylum Glomeromycota; class Glomeromycetes; order Archaeosporales; family Ambisporaceae; genus Ambispora; species Ambispora leptoticha. The sequence goes on along the minus strand of CAJVPS010001015.1, from coordinate 2,085 downwards.
TATTAATAATTTCTGAATTTTCAAAGCTCATATCAAAAAATAATCATTTAATTTTAATTGAGATATTTAAATATATACATAAATATAACTTATACTAAATTACTGAATTATTATATTGATATTTAGGATTTTTATAGTATTTATATTCTGCATGCTATTATTAAAATTTAGTAATTTGATTAAATATTCTGATATAGAACTTTAACAATAAAGATATAGATATTTATGATTATTATTATACAAATATTCTATATTATATTTATTTATCATTATTTTTTGAGTACAAATATCTTTAATTAGTAATGATTTATAAAATTAACTAAATATATAATTATATATAGGTATTTATAATATTAGTTAGTAATTATATATATATAATATATATATAATAAAATTAGATTAGTTATTAATAATTATATTATATTTATCTTTTATTTTACAGATTATTATTATGCTATATACTGCATCACACATAACTTACTACATTATAATCACCTGATCATGTTAAGAAAAATCATCTGATTTATTTGAGTTATTTTAGCTATAATATTTTCTTAGTAGAATTTCTCTTTTCTCTTGTTCTACTAATTTAACTAGTGTATTACTCAATTTATATATTTTATTTATAATTATTTATTTCTTTATTTATTCATTAATAAGTATCTTTCAGAGATACTATCATATAAGTATTTTCTATTATTAATTTATTTATCTTATTATTAATTTTATGTAATATTATTTTATTATTTAAAGATGTTGTATCTGTTCTGTAATTTTAACAAGAATTAATACAAATAAAGAATAAGTTTTAAAATATAATCTCTTGTCTGCTTTTGATTTAGTTTTCTATGTGAATTCTATTTCAAATAATATCACTTATATTTTGAATCTTTTATGTGAATTTTTCTGATATAATACTATATCCCAACTTTTTTATGTGAATTATCTGGATATATTACACTATGTAACTAGAAGGTTATAATATATATATATAATATATAAATATATTTCTAATCAAAAGAAAGAATATTTCATTAATTAATTGTGTATTTATATTATTATAATATGAATTTTTAATAGAATATTAGTTAAATTTATATTATTAATTATTTCATATCACAATATAATTAGATGAATAATTACTTATATCTTATTAGATATTAGCTTTAGAGAATATTATTTGTAGATATTTTAGAAGATTTCACAAATATGATAATTATGACAAAATTATCATAGCAAAGTTAGCAAAACTATCATAGCAAAATTAATAATATTATTATAATAAAACCAATATTATAATACTAACTAAAGTAGTATTTAGATCATAGCAAAATTAGTATAAGTATCATAACAAAAATATTATTTATATAATCTCTAAAATATATAAAAGTAATATATCTTAGCTAGTGAATTTGAATAGTTAATAAGATAGTTAATAAGATAAATTATTAGTTAATTAGTTAATTATTTAATTTAGTTTGAGTTCTATAAGTTTAGTTCTCAATTCATATTTTAGTAGATTATAATTTTAAGAGAATTCTAAGAAATCTCTTTTGTAAAATAGATCTTGATTAAGATCTATTATTTTATCTTATTAATAAACTGAATATTATATTTGTCTTGAAATTATATTTTGAAATTGAACTATATTTTAGCTGTTACAATAAAAACACTATCATTACCTTTATTCCCTTTTCCTTTTTCTTTATTCTTTTACATTTTTACTTTTATCTATTACTTTCTACTCTTATTACCTTATATCTTTTTGGATTCTTTATTGCTTTTTCTTTTATTATTTTTTATCATGTCTCAATTACCTACTTGGATTACTTCTTCAATGATCAAAACTCTTGGAGAAATTTATCAAGAAATACTTGTACATCAACTCTTTGGAATGATTATATTTTCCACTTTTGGATTACTCGCCTATAATAATACAGGACAAGAAATCAACATTACGCTCTTAGATTTATTAATACAATTTGGATTTACCAAAGATACTGAACTTGATACTTCTTTTCTCTTGGACACTCAAACAATTGTTGAACCTCTTGAAGTACCTCTTGAACCAGTTAATACAACTAC
>CAJVPS010001014.1:0-18045 GCA_910591765.1 Ambispora leptoticha | reverse complement strand
CTGTCTATTTCTTTTATAAAGTTTATTATTCTGAATGAAATATTTCTTTGATTCTGCCAGCAGCCATTTCTGTTTTTCCTTTGAGAATTCATCAGGTATGATTAGCGTATTAAGATAATTATATAATTCTATGTAGTTATCCAGATTCATATTTTATCTTTTTTTTTTGTAGGTGTATATGGTATTCTAGAAAGTGGATTAACATTTGAATAGATTCTGCCAGATTTGTGTTTAACTTTAAAATTATATTCTCGTAAAGCCATTATTCAGCATGCCAATCTTCCAGGAGAATTAGACTTATTGATTAACCACTTGAGTGCTAAGTGATCAGTGATGAGTGTAAATGAAATATCAGACAATAGGTAAGGTTTGAATAGTTTGACTGTCCAAATAACTCCAAGACATTCTAATTCTGTTACTATATATTTACTTTCTTCCTTGCTTATTCTTCTACTAATATAAGTGATTACATATTTCTTTTTTTCACTGTCATATTATGCTAGTATTATATCTAATCCTAATCCTGAGGCATCTGTGAAAAGAGTAAATGACTTTGTAAAATCTGAATAAGTAATAATTGGTGACAAGATCAAATATTTCTTAAGCAATTCAAAAGCTTTCTATTATTTATCTATCCATTTAAACTCTTCATTCTTTCTGAATAGTTTATGCAAGGGAGCTGTTATTTTAGCAAAATCTTTTATAAATCTTCTATAATATGAGACTAGTTTAATGAATTCTCTTAATGACATGATATTAGTAGATACTGGGAATTCCTGCATTTTTTCTATCTTGGCTGGGTCAGGATGAATTCCATCTTTTCCTATGATATATTCTAGAAAAGGTAACTGATTTTTTGTCAAAAGCGTATTTGTCTGGTTGAAGTTTGAAATTTGCTTGATAAAGTTTTTCTAAGGCTTTTTGTATATGCTCTACATGTTCTTCTCAAGTTTCTGAGTATATGGTAATATCATCAAGATAGACAACTATGAATTTTCTAATATATTCTTTGAAGATTTTATTTATCAGTCTTTGAAATGTGACTGAGACATTAGTGAGTTCAAAGGATATAATATTGAAGTAAAATAATCCCTCATTAATAATAAATGCTATTTTCTCTCTATCTCTTAGATGCATTTTGACTTGCCAGAATCTGTTTACAAGATCTATAGTAGTAAAATATTTAGTATTCTTGAAGGAATCTAGAAGTTCATCAATTCGTAATAAGAAGTATTGGTCTTTCTTAGTAATTTTATTAAGCTTTCTGTAATCTACACATAACTGGAACTTTCTATTTTTCTTTCTAACTATCATCACTGGAGCTGATCAAGGACTATCAGATAGTGATATTATTCTATTATCTAATATCTTTTGAATTTTCTCTTTTAGAAATGCATTTTTCATTGGTGACTTATAATGATAAAGCCAAAGAGTAATAGATTATTCTTCTTCTAAATATATCTTATGCTGAAAAATATTAGTTTGGCCTGGTTATGTTATATTGAATAACTCCTTGTAATCATTCATAACTTGAATAAGCTATTGTTACTGATCTGAATTTAAGTCAGTTTCTATCATTATTAGAGTGATATTTAATGATGATTGAGGTAGTATCTTTAACTATCTAAATATATCTTGTTCCTTTTTACATTGAACACAATTATTTTCTTTTTTACCATGGATGCAGGCATGATAATCTTCTAATCTTTCTTGATGAATTTATTCTTTTTCTTCTTGTTTAATAATTTCACCATTGATTTTTATAAGATTTTCTTGGACTTCTACTTTCAATACAAATTACTCACTTTGCTCTTTGTATACCATATATAGAGACTGGTCAACTAACTCCTCTTCTTCAAATTCATACTCTTTATTATCATCTTCAAGAGCAGGATTCTCAAGTTCTCTCTCGAGACTGATCAATTTCATGATTAATCTTTGTTAAGTACAAGTAATTGGGATGATTGTAGACTCTTCTTCAACTTCAAAACTTAAAAATTCTTCATCCCAATTTAAAATAGCTTTGGATTGTTTAGCTAATTGATTGCCAAGTAATAGGTTATACTTAGCTTTTTTCATAACTAGGATATTAATTTGTTAGCTTAGGTCTCCAATTTGTATTTTTAACTCTTCTATTTCTCCTAGTGGTCATTCAGGCTTGCCATTTATTCCTATAAGACTGATATTGGAAGATTTATCAATCTTTCTTCCTACTTGATTTAAAAACCTGGCTGACATAACATTGCTAACTGATCCACTATCAATTATTATTCTGATAGACTGATCTTCTATCTTTCCTTCATAGTGAACTGCATCTACTACTTTTCCATTCTTTTTTTCTAGATTTTTGTTTTCTTCTATAGTTTCAGTTAATAATTGCTACAAAAATATTGTTAAAGATTTTTGAGATTAGCTCATACTCTGATCTTCTTTAGGTATGAGTTCTAGTTTAAATGCGGGATATTACTATTATTAGTAGTAATAGTGTTAAGAAATAGAGGTATTACAGACTGTCCTAAAAGTTATTGTAATTATTGTAGTAATAGGTGATTATCTGGCACTGTAGTGATAGTATTGATACCAAGATTAACAGGTTATCTTATATTCATATTTCTCTCTGTACAGCTATTAGCGTAATGTCTTATTTTATTACATTTGAAATATTTAATATTTTGGATATTATTATTATTATTACTAATTATATTCTTCTTTGACAGTTTGCAATCTCAGGCTATGTGATTATTTTTATCACAATTATAACAAGTCTTATCTTGATTAGAACAATTACTAGAATTTTGATTATTTTAAGTAGACAGCTTTTTTATTTGCTTATATCATTTGCTGGATTTGGGATGAAGAAGAGAATGCCAAGATTTTGTGGCATGAAGATTATAGAATTTATAGGATTCTGGTAGATTTACCTATAGCTAGATTCAGTATTAATTGCTTCTGTAATTATATTATCTAGTATATTTGGATTAGATTTATTAACGTAAAAGGTAATCTCTGGCTTTAAGTCTTTTACAAATTGCTTAATATAGTAAGTGTTGGGATAAGCACATACAGAATTAATTTTTCTAAGAAATGTGCAAACATCTTCTGCATATGGAGCCACATCTTTATTTACTTCTTATACTCTCAATCTTAACTATTATTGTCATGCTAATACTTGAGTATTTATCCTAAACTGATTAATAAAAGAGTGATAAAAAGAATTATTTTCTCTATTTACGTTCCAACTAGTGGGTCAATTATTATTTGCTACTTTATTTTGCTGATATCAAGTGACTGCAACTTCTCTCAAATAGACTGATACAATTTCTACTTTTTTGAGATTAGTAATATTATTAGCATTTGCTGATTATTCAAACTCTTCTATCTAACTAATTAGATCTTCATGTATTTCTCTATTGAAAAAGAAAAGTGGTACTGTTGATAATTCAGTTTGCCTATTCTGCTATGCTGTCATGGCTTTTACTAATGGATCTAGAGTAGTGACTAGTGCTTGTACAACTTGATCTGCCATATTTTCTTCTTCTTGGTTTCTTTATGGTTATAAAGGAGATGAGTCTAAAAGAATAGGAGGATGAACTTCTTCTTTTTTTGAAGATTTCTCTTCTGTTGTATTTCTTGATTGAACTGGAGCTCTTCTTCTATATAGAAGATTAGTGAAGAATATATTGGGAGTTGAGACTGAAGTGGATGATGAGGGAACTGGTATAGGAGTTCTAACTGGTATGTTAACTGAGATACTAGATCTGGATCTTTGAGTGTAGTGTATTTTCTGTTAATTAAATGTGGTAATTTTCTTGTGTAAGTTATGGATAATACTAGCTATTTTAGCTGTAGAACAAGTTGAGTAATTCTGAAACCAAAGTTATAATTGATATTTACTAGTTAAAATATTTGTTCTTGATATATTAGCAATAAATAAATTATAGATTAATTGGCATAAGTCCTTTTCTTATTATCTAGATAATTGAGATGAAGTAAAAAGATTGATTAATCTTTGTAATTATTTTTCTATTTCATAGTTAGTTAATTTTGTTAGATCTAGTTTAAATTATTTCTGTGATTGTCAATTTTAATTTCAGTTTTTGTCTCCACAGAGAGAGTATCAAAAAGACTATTACCATTTTAAGATTATGCATATATAATTATTTTAAAATAATAATAGTGACTGTATTTATGGTAGTTATTGACTTTTATAACTTTAAGAGATTATATGACTGATTATCTTTTCAATAAGATGATGTATGTGAGATTTATTTCTAATAAAAAATATAATTATCTTCTTAATAAGATAATATATATGAGTTTTACTTGTAACAAAATATGATTATCTTTTCAATAAGATAATATATATAAGTTTTACTTATAACAAAATACTCTTTTAATAGAGCAAGAAGAAAATAAGATAAGATATGAGATAAAATATATGTGTTTTATTAAAGAAAATACTAATTAACTATTCTTAATTCAGTAGTAATTACTTCTATCAAACTTAATTATTCTTCTTGATCACTTCTTGATTTTCTATATATAATATTTTCTTGTTATGCTAATTATAAATTACTTCTAACATGATATTTTACTTAATTTAATTAAGAATAAGTAAAATTTAAAAAGAATAATTACAAGAAATATTAAATATATGATAATAAAGAATTTAAAATTGGTAAAATATTAAGTTATTTAAAGCTAAAGTGAGAAATAATAATAATTAATTAAAAAAATTATTAATTTAATAAAACTATAAATTAGATGTGATACATATAGCTAAATTAATATTTGAATAAGGCTAAATATAGGTAATAATATAAATTAAAAATAGAATTAAGATTAATTAATAAAAATTACTTATTTACCCAATTTAGTAGTAATTGATAATTACTACACTATGTACTGTGACTATACTATATATTATATCACATCTACTGTATTTATATGAATAAGTAATTAATTACAATATAAATTCTGTAATTGATTAATTATAAAATAATAAGCCTATTATAGGAATAAAGTAATGATATTCTTGATATGAAGATTATATAATTATCTTATTAATAATGAATATTAATATAACAAAATAGAAAATCATAAAAAATATGTTAAAGAATAGAAGTATGAACTTTATTTTGATCAGAATTATTTGATACTAAATATTAATCTGTATTATTATATGCAATAATTATCTAATTAAACTATAAGTGATGAATATTATCTAAAAATTATATATATTAAGAATATATTTTTGTTCTTGAGAAAGATTTAGAAAGTATAAACTAGTTAACAAAGTTATATATATATCTTATATCTTGAAAAATATATCATATTTCTTTTTTATAAGAGTGAATATCTTTAAGTAAACAGTTAATAATATAAATAAAAATAATAATACTGGTATTTGAAAGTACTGACAAGTTAAAATCTTGAAGGATATTAAAATTATAATAAATTATTGAGATTTAGTTTATGAGAATATGTAAAAAGATTTTTTTTATATTATTATAAGTATAATAAATCAAGTAAGATCAAGATTTTCTTTCCAGTTATATGATTTTGGAATGAGAGTGATGATAGAATTTTTTTATTTAGATGATATATCTGCTTGATTAATATAATTATTAAAAAGTTAAAGTAAAATAATATGTATGATAAGATCATATTTTTTAATTAAATATTATAAATATCATTTGATTCTGAAGCTTTAAATAATAAAGTGATAAATAATGCTTTGTAAAATTCATCAAAAGAAATTAAGTTACAGATAAAAAAAAGCTGAATCTAAAATGTGAGATTAAGAATTGTATTATGCTTTTTATTAATTATTAGAAAATGAAGTTATATTTTTATGTTTTGTTTATTAATAAAAGTAAGATCTTATAAGCTCTTTAATTTCTAATGAATGATCTGTAAATTAATTATTTTGACATATTTTAATAACTAATATCTATTAGAAAACTCATTCAAGAGAATTGTGAATCATTATACTAGATTTATTATAAAGAATCTGTTAATTTTTTTTGATATTCTGTATTTTTGAGTTTTAATAAATTTTTTTATGAATAAAGTTTTTCTAAAAAGTTTGATTTTGTCAAACTATTCAGTTTTAGAGAAGTCTAATAAGATAGATATAAAGTGAGAGTTGAAACTATTATATTTAGTTATAAAATTTGTTAGTGCTAACATTTTGTCTTGTTAATTTTGTGTGTGAAAGTGAAAGTAAATGATAGAATTAAGTATAAAAAGTTATTTTTGATGATGCTAATTGTTTTTGAAATATTTTTGTAATTAGTAATATTGATCTTTTTGAGTATTTTATTAGCTAACTGAATGATAGATTTTTTTATTTGATTCTATTGAAAATTTAGTGATGTTAATGTGAGTTTGTATTGTTGATAAAATTCTGCAGTCAGATTTTGAAATTTGTGCCAAAGATTTTATTTTATCTTGTTCTTATATTTTTTATTCTTGTTTCTTATTATAAAGTTAGTTCACAGTTAGACTCATTACTTACAAAAGAAAGATATCCAAAATCATCAAAAAAATGGACCAAATTAAGCGGTTCCCGTGACCATAATTAAACTTGTTTTCAGGTTTCGATTTTTTTTTTTGCATGGCACATAACTTCACTAATGCTGACGCAGTCACTGACAACATCAAAACAAATTACCACAGCAACAATGACATTGTTCGCAATTTTGCAGAAACACAGTTAAAAAAATATGGATGGAGTGTTGGAAAGGGTTTAGGGAAGAATGAAAAAGGTCAAACGAGAGCTGTGCAAGTTAAAATAAAGAATGATACAAAGGGGGTGAGTCCTGAAGCTAAAAATAATAAATAGAGGTGTATTACCATTTGCCTAAATTAATAGATGAATTTTATTTTTACTTTAAAGCTTGGACAAGGTAGCGAAGATTGGGGCTTCGCATGGTGGGATCAGATATATAATGACGCGTTAAATAATCTTAAAATTGTACGTGTAAACGAGGATAATGATAAACACAAGGGAAAAAATTATTTTGATGGGGTAAAGAAATATCTGTAGATGTATATTCTTTTTTTTTGTTTAATGAACAGCGTGACTTTTATTTATTATCTCCAAATTTTTCCGAAAAATAGCATGTGAAACTAACAAAAATCAACAAAAACAATGCTGGACCACCACGTACCAGAACTGGAATCATTAACACAAGTGAATCTTTGTATTCGATAAATGATAATTACAACGATACAATTTCGAACAGGAAGAATAAAGATGATGAATTGGGTAATAAAGAAAAATCTTGGAACGGAATTGGATTTGATTCTGAAGACGCAAGTAAACTAGAAATTATTAACTCAAATAATATAAAATCGACATCAAAAGTGTTGTTGGCAAAAAAAGCTCTATATAGAAATTTTGTGAGAGCAAAATATCATGACTATCAAAATGAATCAACTAACAAGAAACGAAACATCATCGAGGAACAAGATGAAAAGACCATTATTATTGATAAGTGGTAATGAATTTATTATTTATCGTAATTATTTAATGCTTTGAATTTGACATCCTTTTTTATTATTTTTATTTAGCAAGGTTAATAACAAAGAAACATCCAATACCAATATTGATATTAATATGAATATGAAAGATGCTGATGATAACAAAAATGACGATAAAATTAAAACAAAGATTTCCAAAAAAAGGAAAAGAAAAAGAACAGAATTACCAAACTAATAAAAAATAAATTCAGATTAGTTCGAAGATGATTTCTAGAGTTTCTTTTGATTTTCATTCATTAGCAAAACTCTAAGCCGATCTTTGAATTCAGACATATCCAAATAAGCTCCTTTTAAATGCCTTTCACCGCTTTCAGCATCAAATCTTCGTCTACCATGCAATACTCGACGGTTAGCGAAAATTGCCAACTCACCGGAATTTAACAATAACTCAAATCGTAATTCCGGAGCTTCAACAAGTGAGGAAAATCGTTGAAATGCACGATAGAATTCTCTCATCGGAATTTCTCCATTTTTGATTGGTGAATGGTTATTATCATTATTTTCAAATCCAGTCTCAATTGGCCCCTGGAATGGAGGTGAATAGTTTACCACCATCGAATCGTTTGCTTGATCTATTACGATTACTGGTCGATTGAAATGCATGAAATGCCCATCATTGATATAATGAAATGTCATAGGAACTTTGGTCAATATCTCGTAATCTTTTGGGTATTGTTGTTGTAAACGAGTGACTGCCATAAAAGAGTCAGCGAAAATACTTTTGCCTCCATTTACTGTATTCTTAAGACAATGAAGAAATTGAAGTCCAGGTGATGCCTCATAGTATAATAAATCCATATGTAGTCCTAATTCTAATTCCGTATAAGCAATATTTCGCGAATCCGGTTTACTTTTGACATCCCATATACTTCCATAAATAGTATTTTGCAATGATCCGATTCGTTCCACTACCTTAATTATTCCTTCTTTTCCATCTAACGAATTAAACGCCGGGACATCTCTGAGAAAAACTAATCCATAATTCCATATTTGTTTTAATGCAGATAATAATTCTCGATCAGAATTGATGAATTCATCATAGTTGACCCATAAATTTTTAGATCGCATTAAGGATGCATCCCAATGAGTAATGGGTAAATCATTAAATCTTTTCGATAAAATATTCCGAGTCGATTTGTAAGAGTGAAGAAAATCTGGAGTGTAAATACTTTTATGATGTATTGCATTTTTCGATGGTGAATTCAATACATCTTTTAATAACTCCTTTCCCCATAAAATTTCAATCCCTTCATCGTACGAAATAGTCGATATTGGCTCTATATTTAATGGTATTTGTGCACTTGAGTGTAATTTTTGACGACTCGCTGGATGAATACATTCCACACAATTACAGTTATCACGAAGCCAAATATAACTATAATGCGAGTCTGTATTATCACTCCAGTTCACTACCAACTCATTAACGGATGTTGTGACATTCTTGATTTTTGGAATTGATAATGAATATTTATTATGATATAGTTGATTACGACAATTATTGATTTTCTTTGGTAACTTAAAATAGCTCGAGAATCGTAGAAATTCACTATTTCTGGTAAGCGTTGAATATTTTAGATACTTGGTTAAATTGATGGCTCGATTTCGCATTATAGAAAGCATTCTTAAATGAATTTATTGATTATACGTACATTGTATGGTTTCATGAAGTAGATAAAAATGTTTTACTTGTGCACACAGTGCATCTAAGCTCGTTATATTAATATAAAACGTATTTGTGATCTTGCGTTACTCTACTATTTCTACTATCAGTATTGGATTATATATATAAAATTAATTATTAAATCTCCCTTCAAAATTCATTAAAATAAATAGAAAGATCTAACGATGATGATGATGATGATGATGATTTGGCCTAATTTTTACTAAATTCGGAGATAAAGAATGTTTTGAATTTCAGTTGTGTTAATCATCTGTATCATTCGATAATTAAAGATAACTTAAGAGGGCATTGAAACATCTTCATTGGCTTGTTCATCAGGTGCTTTAAAAGGTTTCACTAACATTTCAGAAAATTCTGTTATATCTTGAGTACCACGTATTTCTTTTGTCAAAAGTGGCATTAGAACAATGTGGAAATCTTCGTATAAATCATAAATTTGGTCTAAATATTTTCTCTGCATCTTGTGCCGTACTAAACATTGCTCACAGTTCGAATCTTCAATTTTACATATAAGAGCAAAAAAATTAGATTGAATCGGAGCAAAAAAAAAGGGGGGGGGGGGGGGGGGCGACTTTCTAAATTTACGTACCTTTTTTTGGAAACAGCAATTGATTTACTACAATATTATGAGTATCAATGTGATATGATGTCAATTCTTGAATCATTCGTTCTGTCTCATAAAGAGACAAGAATTCAGAAATACACACACAAATAAACGTCGTTTTATCCTGAATTAATTTTTGTGCGGAAAATTATTAATCCGGATGAGAAAATAAAAGTATTATATAACGGATGGAAATTCATTGAAGAACTTACAGGATCCTTAAATTGATTATTGACTTCCTGGATAATAGCTCGCATTCCTTCAAGCTTACCAAACATATCTTCTTGATTAGCATTTAATCCCATCATGCCTGACATCTTGATACGAGAAGAAAATAAATATTCGTTTAGGCATGGAAGAAGAATAATAATAAAGATGTGACGAAAATTAAAGTGAATTCACTTGTTGAAACATTGGACCAAATCGCCCACTTAATTGCGAAATTTTTGCCAAAGCTTTTTCGAGTACACTTGGAAAACTCAAGAATCGTAATGTGTGTCCAGTGGGTGCAGTATCAAAGATAATAACAGAATACTCCATTGTTTTTACTTGTCTATTTATAACATAAAGATACTTAATAGGTAACGAATTAAATATAAATACAGATTTATCACTTACTTCATAACCTCGGCGAAACCCATAGCTTCGTCAACACCAGGGATGGCAAATGCTAAATCCTGCATCATCGAACCCATTGCTCCTCCCTGTTGTTCAGCTAATTATAAGAATTATGAAAATGTCATTTAGAATTTTCAAAAAAAATTTCAGATTAATCTCCCAAATTTATAATCAAAAATCATTTACATTGATCTAGCATCTCTTGAATTGAAGATGTAGGGTCAATTTCCTATAGATGGTAATTTCAGATGAAAGGAATTTTTATCTCTTTTAATTATTTTGATTATATTAATTATATCGAATAAAATCGAATAAATATTGTGGATTTACTTACCATTGCAAATAAATTACTAAATCCGTTAACTTGTGTTGCTTCCTTGCTGAATTTTTGTCCAAAAGCGTCACTCAGATTATGAGCAGGGTCAGTTGATATCAACAGAACGGAATCTCTGACCTTGCTGAGTTGTACAGCAAGCGAACAGGAGGTGGTGGTTTTACCTTTAAACAAAAGCATTAAATCAAATCAACTGAAAGCTAAAAATTAACTTGATAATTCATTGAGACAACTTACCAACACCTCCTTTCCCTCCAACAAATATCCAATGTAAAGATTCTTGATCAAGTACGTTTTGTAGAGTAGGTTCAAGGGGTGCAAGATCGTCTTCTGAGTCTTGAGACATTTTAGTTATTGGTTAGAGGAGGTGGCTATATTAAATAAAGGGAGTAAATAATCTACGGGGGTCTTTTTGATGAATGATCACTGCGTTTTCTACGTTTATCATTGTGTGCATCAGGTGTGATGCACGTCATAGCGAACTAGCATTTTTTGATTATCACGAAGTATTTTTATATAATTTTAGAAATAAATAAATAAATTAATTTACATAGTCGACAATTCTCGTGTAACTAGTGATAATAATGATAATTGATTTTATCGTTATATTTTACATTGAATTATTTTTTACCCTCTATTATTATTATTTATCCTTTTCGGGTTGACTTAAAATTCTGATTTCTTTGACGAGTAAAATTCAATTGTTCTGATTATCTATCTAATAAGCCGTTCTCATAAATGGGTTTTTGTTTTTTAATTATCACGTCCTTATGATTTTTACAATTCGAAATGAGAAATAAATCGAGGTTTCAAACTTGATAATCACCGCAACTTCTAGAAAGAAATCACGTGAAACTAATATGTGATATAAAAAGCGTGTTTACTTTTAAATTCGTGAGCTTTGATGGAAAATTTATTATTGAAAGGACCCAGAAAACGCAGTGTTAAAGTAAGCGATATTCAGAGCCTGGCTGTTTTTATTTTCTCACTTATTTTCGGTAGAAATTTGACTTGTTTCCGTTATTCTAGACCCTCTATTATCGACCAAATTCCTATTATTTTTCCTTTAGTCGCGCTTTTTAAATACGGACCCTAGTAAAACTTATAGTATGAACACACTACCGAATGGAAATCATATTGGAGGCAACTACGCTTCTTATCGTAGCTCACCAGTGAGAGTCTGTAAGCTTTCGAAACTTTATATTCCTTTACTTCTTCATGCACTCGTATCTTCTCGGTACTTCAAAATTCCTGTCCTCATCCTCAAATTACTGAAATATAAAGACTACTACTCTTTTTCAAAACGTACAACTTATTATCACTTATATTTGCAGCCTCAAGGCGCATAACTAGTCGACGTGCATTCGCCAACTCACACCATAACTCTTTAAAAGGGAACAATTCAAGGGTCGTTGCAACTAGGCAGAGTTCAATTGATTCTTCAATAGATGGCAAAGCAATCCGAAGTAGGCGGTTTTTTAGTAACGGCCCCTTCACGAATCGTGGGTCTGCCATAGAGGGTACTTCAGAAAGTGGCGAGGAAGAAATGGAAGCGGAGGAGATTGAAGAAGAGGAGGAAGAGGAGGAGGAAGAGGAAAATGAAGAACAAATGGTAGAAATGGAAGACGAACGAGAAGTAGCTCAGGAATCGATAAAAGATATAAATATGGAAGAAGAATATCAATATACTTCACATGACTCTGGTGGTAAGTAAAGTTTATTGTACTTTTCCTTTTCATACAATACACACACACATATATATATACGTGTATTGTATGTTTTAGCAAGAAAGTATAAAGAAAGCGTATGATTTTTGAATAAACAAACAATCAAAAGAGAAGTTATTTATAAATTTAACTTTTCGCTCTACTTCGAAATAATTTACATTATTTACCTGTTTTTTGTTTTTTTCCAACTGAGTTTTCTTTGTTCCTATGATTTATTTGACCTCTTTTAGAATCTATTATTTCCGAGGAAAGCAACTCGGAGAATTATGACATAGAAGAAAAAAATTGGAAAGAAGAGCGTAAGATCAGGGAGAGAAGGCTTGCAGAAATTAAAGTAGAACATAACGCGATTAAGAAGAGGTATGGCTCAATATTTGAACCGAGTTTTCTGGAAAATGCTTATTTTTATTGTTTGTTAATGTATGATTAGGTTTTTCGAAGCCAAGGAAAAAGACTTAGATAAGGAAAAAGACGATATATTGCATTTTTTGCATCCTGAACTTGTGCGATTAAATGAAAAAAAAGATGAAGATCGTCAACGTCGTGAAGTAAACGCAGAACGAAGACGAAAATTACGAGATGAAGCGATCGAGATAAATTTTGAGGCACAAATAAGTCACTCGACGGGACAATATATGGTATTAATAATTTATTGAGTTAACTTAATGAATTCATGCAAAAATGCTTACTATCAATCTACCTTATAATTTAAAGGATAAACGACGTGCTCTAAGAAAATCTATGCTGCAGGAGATGCTATCAAAAAAAAATCGATTAATTTATGAATATTCACAGAGTAAACGTACGAATTTTTCCTTTCACGCTCTTTGTCTGTATATTTTAATCTTTCTTTTTATTCATTATAAAGTATTAATACAATTTATCACAGTAAAATCAAAAGAGATGACTTCAATAGATGAAAAAGAAGAAACAATTATCAGAAAGATGGAAGATGATGTTTCGTGGAAAAATGAAAGTCACCACGATTCAAGCTATATTTTCACAATCTATATCCATTTTCCTGACTGATTTTTTCTTGCGTTGATTGATTAAATAAATCATAATTTCTGCATTCTTAACCCTAAATTTGGCCATTTTTTTTTACCTCTAAGGCCAGAGTCTCTGGAAGAACAACAACAAGAAGAAGACTTGAGATTAATTCGTGAATCGATACAGAGTAATATGATGTTGATGACAAATCCAACGCCAAAACCTACAACACCTTCAATTTCTACGCCTATATCGACGTTGTCGAATTCACAATCGACAAGATCTATAGTCTCCAATAGTACGCAAAATCAATCAGCTCGTGATTATCCGGGGAGAGAAAATAGTGAAATCCCAATAATGCTTAATAAAAATATTTCAATCGTTAATGCATGGCTCGCAACGGAAGAAGGTTACGAATCAGATAAAGATAATAATTCTCATCAACAAAACCGTCAAATTCATCGTCAACCGAATAAGGATCAAAATAATATTAATAGCATTAATAACAGTAAAAGCAGCAACAATACTACCACTACTACTAATATTATTAATAATAATAGTAGTAGTAATAACAATAGTAATAATAGTAATAATAACAGTAGTAATAATAGTAGCAGTAACAACAACAACAACAACAACAACAATAGTAATAATAGTAATAGTAGTAGTAATATTATTAGTACAACGGATTTCGAACGTCGAAAAAAACTTATTCTGTCGGAAGTATCGGCCAAATGACAGGAATTGACATTTATATATTATTTTTGTTTGTAAGTATTTATATAATTAATATTACTATTACTATTCAGCAAATTATCAAAAGGACATTTCAAGGAGTAGTTTAAGAAGAGACACTGAACTAATTTTACCTTCTGGTAAAAAAAATCTATTATTAAAATTGAAGTTGAAAATTTTTTTGCATTATTTTTAACAAGAATAACTGACAAAAGGTTGGACAAATAATTCGTAACACTTGGCTATCATTTATTGATGAATCGTGATTTAATAATATTCATCGCTTTCCTTATTAGTCAAAAATATTGATAAAGTTTAGCTCTATTCATATCGAGAAAAAGATCCTATAAAATATTTGTACAAGGTAGATTGGTACCTAATACCAATCCAAACTAATAATTAACATAATGTTATTATTACTACTATTATTACCAACAGCATATCTTTGGAAATTAATTATTGGAAATAAGATATCCAATTTACTGCAAGCTTTTATTTGACTTGTCAATTATTAAAACAATGTCCTCTTTTATTCATCATTCACATGATCAAAAAGATAGTTGGCCGCTAATTCCTCATTTCGATCACATGCAAGAAAAGCCTCGATGGCAAGTGCTCTATCAAAGCCCAAAGCTTCCAACTGGAAAAATGTATCAATTAAGATTTATCATTAACGCCTTCAAAACACGGATAATGAATAAAATAGATAGCACTTACTCTATCAATCGCTTCCTTTTCTTCCGGGGTAACAGAGACGTAGTGTGGGGAAGAAAGATTTCCTTCACCTGCTGTCAATGCCGATTGATCAGTTGAACCTTCATTCAAAAGCTCCAGAAAAGTTTGTTGATTGGCATTAATAAGCTAAAAGATTAAAATCGATTTTAAATAAAAATATCAAACAACAATAACTACAAAAACAGTACCATAATTATTCACTTTATACCTGTAATAGTTGAGGATTTGATTGCCCAATTTGTTGAAGCAATGGTTGCAAAAACGTAGGATTTTGTTGGACAACCTGTCGTAATTGTTGAAACTGAGGATGATTTCTTAAAAAATTTAAATCATCCGTATTATTATTATTATTAGTGGTGGTGGTGGTGGTGGTAGCATTAGTATTATTGTTGTCGCTGCTGTTATTATTGTTATTGCTATTTCCTTGTTGCTGTTGAGAAGCAGCCAGCGCAGCTTGTTGAAGCAGATTTTGTGCTGCTAAAAATATTTTACTATGATATAATTTAAATGGACAAAATTTATTCAACAACAAAAAAACCGAAATAGACATACATGCTGGAGTAGAAGCTGTGTTTGAATTAGAGGAGGGAGCTGTAACTGTTACAGGTACAGATGATGGTGTTTGTCGATTAGTCGGTGCAGGTTGAGTGGTAGATTCCATATTTTCAGGAATTCCCTAGTTAAAATAAAATGATAGTAAGATAAAAGAAATAATTGAATTAAATAAAGATAAAATTAATAAACATACAATCATTAAATATTCAACAGCTCTGTCAGGATTAAAAAAGCTAGCACGCAACGCTTTTTCTACTTCAGGACGATCAAAACCCATTTCCATAATACTTTGTATTGTCTTTTCAAGTTCAGCTCCGGCAACTATTTTGAAACAAAAATAAAATAATTAATAAAAAGTTTTAATTTAATTAGTTAACATGCAAGAATTTCATTGAGTCTACCTAAAGCGCTAGCATTGCCCCATATTTGCGTTGGCTGTGTAGGTTGTGCAGGTTGTGAAGGTTGTGAAGGTGTAGTCGCTGGTTGTGAAGGTGTAGCCGCAGCTGGAAGGGGATTAGCCTGAGTTGAAGTGGGAGCTGTTGGTGAGACCTCAGGGGCTGGCGCAGGTGGAGATGGATTTAATGTGGCCGGGGGTGGTACATTAGGGGAAGAAACCGGTTGAGCTTTTTCCGTAGTCTGTGCGGGTTTTGGCTATTAAATATAAATAATAAACAATCCATAAGAACATTTACTCGATAAATAAAATCTTATATACAGTCAACCTTGCCATAGCGGACATATAAAACAGATTTTTTATGTTTTATGTGAAGCAAAAATTTTTAAATCCATTATAATATGAATTTAATTATAGTCCGCTAAGACGAGGTTTAACTGTAATGATTGTTATCAAGCAATGGAATTACAACCTTGGATACCATTATAACTAGAAAGTCTTTTTCAGATATGTTATATTCGGATATAGGTTTATCATCCACAAGGATTTTGCCTAAAATTAAAATAAAAAATATTAATAATATGTTTATTTGTAAAATGCTGGCAATATACTGTAATGCATATAATGAAATGACAATCAATGATATATAGAGTTTAATTGAACCTGAAAAAATGAGCTTTTGAAGAGATATTGGATATCCTTGAGATTTTTCAATTTTTTCCTTTACAGTTACAACCTGCCAATTATAAGCATATAATTATTTAATACTTAATTTTTCAAATAGTATACAAGTAAAACAAGAAAAGTTAAAAGGCTAATATAAAAAAACCTGATCTTCGGGCTCCACATCGAGTGAAAACGATTTTTGTTGCAAAGTTTTAATTGTTAACTTCATTATTAGTTTAATTTTGTCTTCGTTCTGGCAAAGCAAATTTTCAAATACATGTATAAATTCTTTGAGATGGCTTACGTGGCGATGACGATTTTATGATCAAGATAATGTGTTTTTT
Organism: Ambispora leptoticha; assembly: GCA_910591765.1. NCBI lineage: Eukaryota > Fungi > Glomeromycota > Glomeromycetes > Archaeosporales > Ambisporaceae > Ambispora > Ambispora leptoticha. The sequence goes on along the minus strand of CAJVPS010001014.1, from coordinate 1,114 downwards.
AGCCAATGAAATTAGTTAAAATACACATGATTAAAAGATAACTTGACTTTTTTCAAGTATTCACTTGCAAATCGCAGATTTCTTTTTTCCTTAATATAATTATATATATCCAGGAAACCGTACAACTTGGCTAGTTATATATAGAATTTATAATATACAGAGGCAACCCCGTTATAACGAACCCCGTTTAACTGAAGCACTAATTACAACCGAAGATGGCTCCAGGACCAGTTATAGTAAATCTCCCCGTTAAACCGAATTTACTAATGAAACCTCGGATAAACCGAATTTTTTACTAATAGCACCGACCACTTCGTTATAACGGAGTTGCCTTTGTATAATCATATGTATATAGATTGATAAATCATATATTTTTATATATTTGTACATGAAAAAGGTTTGGATATTTCTTTCTTTTGTCAAGATAGATTTGCTACAAAGTCTATATACTTGAATCAAATGTGATATTTAGATTTCAAATGCATTCTATCTTTTTTTTAAGCTGACTTAGTTAGAAATAATAATATTTGTTAGCTCTGTCATTGGCTTTATATTGATGAAAATAATTATTTATTATTTTTATAATGTTAATATTATTTTATTTCATTTTAAAGTTTATTTTCTGAATTTCAGAATTTAAACTTTACTTATATATTATTTTATATATTTACATTATTATTTTTATCATTATATTCATTATCATCTATATTATTATGTTTATCATTATTCTTTTTATTATTAACTCTCTTTAGATAAAAAAGAGCTTTTCTTTTTAATATAAAAGATATATTTGCAATTTCAGATAAGAAATTTGATAATAATTGATAACTTCTAATTTTAAATTTACAAACTTAATATAATTCTTGCAAACTTATTAATAATAATTCTTAAAAGATTTTTGCTTATTATTTAATAGAATACTAAGACTTAAGTATATAATAAAAGAAAATTCTAATAAAAAAGTATAGAAAAGTAATAACTTAATTATATAAACTTAATCATAAAAATTAAAAATTTTATAATTATTTTTTAAAAATAATTAGAATTAAACATTATAATAATTTTCTAAATTATATCTCTTTATAATCATATTTCTTTATAATTATCTTTTTTT
>CAJVPS010001013.1:0-18051 GCA_910591765.1 Ambispora leptoticha | reverse complement strand
CAAGTAAGAAATTATTTGATATATAACTTTTACAAAAATTTTTATAGCAATATAAATATCTACTAATATAACTTGATATAATAGAATTCTGATTACTTCTTCTCCAATATAATAAAAATCATAACTAATATTAGTTAAATAAGCTTTTTCTAGTAGTTTTTCTTTAACTTAATCATTATAAACTTTGATTATATAGTATTTATTATTTTATTTTACAGAGATATCTTTTAAATAATTATTAAATTATTGTAAAAGTTTATTAAATGTTTGATAAATAATATTGAATTTTTCTTGTATTTTATTTAATTTGAGTTGAGAAAATTAATTTGAAATTGAAATAATATTTAATTCTTTAATTATTTTATTGATTATTATTTCTTCTTGAATTAGTTTTACAATTATAAGATATTTTTCTTTATTTAATTAGCTAGAAGTTCAGATTGTATATAATTATTATATTTATTATTATTATAAGAAATTAGATATTCTTGACAGAATTTTATATTAATATAATCCAAATAAGCAAGTTATTCTAATTGATTAGAATTAAGTTATTGATAAATATATTGAAATATTTTAGTAGTGAAGACTTTTACAGAATTCTTATAGATAATTTTATAAATAAAGTCATCTTTATATATAAAGCAGAATAAAATTACATTATAATAAATATAATAAAATTAATAAACTTCTAATAATATTTTATATTCTTCAAATTTATTAATTATTTTAGTATTCTTTCTCTATTCTTTATGATTAAATTAACAAATATATTAAATATTCATAAATACAAAAGTATTTCTTCTTGTAATTTCTAATAATAAATATATTTCTTGATTTATTAAATTTATTATATTAAGGACAAGCAGAAAGATTTAATTATTTTTTCTGATATAGTATTACAAATTATATTTGAAAAGATAGATTTTATCAGAAATATAGTATATAATAAGTTTTGAAAGTAAAAACTAAATTATTTATAAAGATTAAGAGAATAATAATTATTCTAAAGATTTTAAAGTACTAATACTTATAAGTATTATATTAATTTAAGATAAAAATAAAATAAAATAAAAACAAATTTATGATTATAAAAATTAAGCTAAAGATAGATATCAAAAACTAAAGTAACTAATGCTAAAACATAAACAAAAGATTTAGTATACTAACTAAACTTTCTAACAGTATTTTTTTAATTATTAAATAAATAAAGAATATATACCAAAACAAAATAAAGCTTTTATATGTGAGAAAGCTTATAAGAATCTTCTAAATCAAATAAAATATACTTGACTTATTTTAAATAGAGAGTATTCATTATTTATATTTTTTAGATGAGAAAAATATATAATTAATCAGAATATAATATATTATAATAGAAAAGATAAATGAAAGTAGGATATCAAGATAAAGATCAAAAAAAATTACAAGATAAGTATAACTCAAGTATTATTAAAAATAATTGAATTATTGCTAGTTAAATATATTATTTCAAGTCTTAGAGCAGAGATATTTATATATCTTTGAGATTTTACAGATTTTTATCTAAACTTATTTACTATTCTAGTATATAATTACAAGTTTTGATATAAAAGATCAATAAATAAATAAGTAAAATAATAAGATAAAATATATGTGATAAGTTAAAAGATAATACAAATAATAAAATAAAATAAAAAGATAAGATATATACTTACTGAACAAAAGTTTAGAATCAGGGGTGATTGACATAAATAAAGGGATGAGTTGCAATATTATTTGTGCAACACATAGATGTTTAATTTTAATATTCAATAGCTTTTTAGAAAGCTAAAATCTTAAGCTTTAAAATAATATAAAAAAATATATCAAACTCAAATAATACTTACAGAAATTATTAACTTACAGATTTTGAGCATAGTGAGATAATTAGCGCTTGAAGATGTAGTTTTTCCAAACAAAAAATAGGAGAAACTCTAGGATAATCCAAATCTATAGTTTATAATATCATACAAAAATATAAAGAGTTTGACCAAACTATAATTGCTATCTGAAGTGGTAAACTACCAATATTAAATGATAGAGATATTTGAAGAATAATCAACATAATAAAAGATAACTGGTAATAATCAGTTGATAAAATTACTAAAAAATTCAATACTGGTTTGGAAATTTCAGTTAGTTCTAAAATTATATGTTATAATCTTTACAAAAATAGGTTTTTTGATCAGGCTGGTCTAAAAAAATCTTTTATATCTGAGAAAAATTATCATAAATAATTAAAATAATGTCTAAAATGAAAAGATTAGATTCTTGAATGGAAATTAATAATTTGAAGTGATAAATCTAGATATTTAATATTTCAAAATGATTTCTGACAATGAGTTTAGTGCTGATCACATGAAAAATATGATGTTAATTATCTTCTTCCTAGTATAAAATCAGACAATCAGAGAATAATGATGTGGAGATATTTTACTCAAAATTCACTTGGACCATTAATTAAAGTTAAAGATAAAATAACTGGTCAAAAATATATAGAAATAATGGAACAGAATTTTCTGTCATTTCTAAATGATTTGCCAAATAGTTTTATTCATCTTTTTCAAGATGATAATATATCAGTCTATAAATATGGTATAGCAAGTTAATAGAAAGAGAAAAATTTAATCACTTCACTTCTATAACCTGCCCAAAGTCCTAATCTAAATCTAATTAAGCATTTATGAGATATTTTGGAAAAACAAATTCATACATAACCAACACATTTCAAAAATCTAAAAGAATTGATGGATGCACTCGTGAAGGAATGAAATGAAATTGGACTGGAAATTTTAAAAAATTTGATTAAAAGTATGCCAAGAAGAGTGCAAGTTGTAATTGATGCAAATAGATATCCAACTTAATATTAAATATATGTATAAATAGTCCTATTTTTGCTAAATAAAATAATATATTTTTTATTATAGTTTATTTAAAGAGAAGTTGAGAAATATTAATTAAAAGTCATATCAAAATTTGTGATCTATATTGCTGATCATTTCCTGATTCCAAACTTTTGTTCAGTGAGTGTATATTCTAAAAAGAAAAAGATAATTAAATTTATTATTGAACTATTTCTAAAGTATTTCTAAATTATTATTAAATTATTTATAAACTGTTATTGATTTTAGAACTAATTATTTATTTATAATCTTGAAGTATTGCTAAAATATTGCAAAAATATTACAAAATTATTATTGAATCATGATTAATTTTATAACTAATATACTAACTAAATCATTTAAAATTATATATTATTCAAAGTTCTACTAATTAGTTAAAAATTTAAAGGTTGAAAAATTATAAAATTAAAAAAATTTATATTACTATAGTAATATTTGATTTATCAAAATAAGATTAAGCTCTAGCAAGATTATTTAAATTCTTTTTAGAATTTTTTTAATTTTTTTATTTCTTATATATACAAGATTATTATAAATAATTTGTTGAAAGTTATATACTTTTTCAAGTTTATATTTTGATAATAGCTAGTGAATTTATTTTTCAAGAAGGAAATATTTTCTGATTGAAGCTACTTTTTTAGATTGAACTAATTCTCTTTGCAATTCTAATAATTTCTATAAGTACTATCTAGATATTTCTTTAATTAATTATTTAAAGTAATAATATTTAATAAATTATGATTTATCAGATTAATTATTATAATTTTCAAATAGATTATTGAATATTATCTAAACTCTTGTCTTTCAACTTTGGTCAGATTGAAATTGATAAGTAATATTTGCTGTAATTGCTATTCTTGAAATTTTAATATTAATAATATTTACAAATTATCTTACTTTAATATTCTCTTATAAATTATTTGTTAATATTAAAGTTTCTTTTACAATTAGTTCTGATTCTTGAGATATTTTCAAAACTATATTGAAGTTAAGTTATCTTTCAGTTATCTTTCAGTTATAAAATTATATATTATTTTTTGATTATTATTTTCAAGTATTAATTGATCTTCATAAATTTGTAAAGTTTCACTAAATTTATTATCTTTTAGTTGTTAATGAAATGTTAAAATATTTTAAATAAAATTGAAATTATTAAAAGAGTATTCATCTTTAAAGAGTTAAATACTAACAAGAAATTAAGCTAATTAATAAGAATATTAAAATAATAAAAAATAATAAAAAATAATAAAAATTTAAAAAAAATATCAAAGTAAAAGTCCTATATTTATAAAATAGAAATAGATAATTCAGACTTTTCTTCAGAAGTAGTTGAGCTATCAAAACTTATAAATTCTAATTCTTCTTTTTCAGTATCTTCTTTACTGACATTAACTTTAAATTCATCTTTTAGTAAAGTAATAATAAAGATATTTAATAAGTTAAAGTCTAAATCAGTAATAATATTAACTAGTTCAGAAGATACTTTAATTGATTCAGTTATTATCTGAGATTTCAAGAGAAAGATTTTAATATCTTTAATAAATTCAGGTTGAATAAGTAAATTCAGTAATGAAATATGAGTTTTCTGTTTTGTATTATTGTAGATGAGTAATTTATATATTGAAAAGATAATTATTCCAAAGAGTTATTAAGCAAGGATTTCTTGATATATCTTTCCAAGAGATTTAATTATTTGAAATATAATTCAAATAGATAATTGAGATATAATAAAAATTATAAAAGTAAAAAGTATAAAAGAATTCAAAAAGAGTATAAGATAATAAAGATAAAAGTAATTGAGAAAAATAAAAAATGTAAAAGAATAAAGAAAAAAGTAAGAGAAATAGGAGAAATATTTATATAAATTCTGAACTAAAAGTCTATTATAAGTGATAAAATATTAAAAATGTTAGAGAAAGATAGATATATAAATAGATAAAAATAAAATAAAAGATAATTTTAAATATAGAAGTGACAAAAATTAAGAAATAATCTATATGAATTGCTCTAATAATTTGTAATTCAAAGTAATTTTGATAATTATGATAATATTTAAGTTATTTTTATTAATAAAATATTTATGAATATTTTCTTTCTGATTACAAACTTTGTAAAAATTATATCTAGTATAGTTATAAATATAATACCATTCTTTATTTCAAATAGGTTGAAATTTATCTTTAATTATTGAGTATTATTTCATGTTAAATATTAATACTTTATTTTTAATTTTAAAAATTATTTCTTTTTGAATTTTATTATTATGTATTTGAAAATATTACAGTTGTTATTCTTCTATATTTTGTTTTGCTTTTAATATTTATTAAGATAACTGATTTACTGTGTGATATATTTATTATATAAATTTTTCTTTTTCTGTAAAATCTTCTTTCAAATAAACAAGAATTTTTAATTTAATTAATAATTTAGCATTTTATCTATAAGTTAAGAAAAATGATTCATACTTTATTATTGAATTTTGATTAGTTTAATTAGTGAAAAAAGTAGCAGAAATAAAGATATTTTAGTTTTGTTCATATACTATTATTAATTTTTATAATATCATACACAGTATTCTATTAAAATATTTTATTATTCTATTAGTCTGTAAGTGATAAAGTAAAGAAAATTTATGTTTAATTTCAAATTTTGTTGATAATTCTTTAATTATTTTATTGATAAATTCTAATCTATTATCTGATTAAATTTCTTTGAAGTATCCATATCTATAGATTATTTTTTTAAAAATAAATTTTGTGATTATAATAGTTTTCTTGTCTAATATTACTTTAATTTCAGGTCATTTTGTAAGATAATCAATTACTATAATAATATATTATTTTCTAGTTATTATTATTTTATTATGTCAAATTAGATCAATAATTATTTTATTAAAAGGCTATTCAATTTTGATAAGATGTAAAAATTATTTGATAGTTCTTTCGTCAGTTTGCTAACAGATTTTACAAGTCTTCATATAATTCTTTATATCAGTTCCTATATCATTTCACTAATATTTAGTTATAATTCATTGATAGATTTCTTTAATCCAAAATATTCAAATAAAGAACTTAAATATAAATTAATAAGAATAACTTTTATTTTATTTTTTTTAATGATTCTAAGAGATATAATTGATTCTTTTTGTTAATTAATTTTGTATAATATATTATTAATTTGTAAAAAATATTTTACTTGATTATATATTTTATATTATTATTTAAGAGTTAATTCTATAGGATATATTTTATTGTTCAAATATTATTATAAATTGTAATAAGTTATTAAATTCATATTATTATTATAAAGAAAAAAGTTATTTAATAATCTTCTGAATATATTCAGAATAAAGTATCAGTATTTTGATTCTTTCTTCCAAATCAATAAGTAATAATAAAGATATACTTCATAAGAAATATAATCTATCAGTTTACTTTAGCAGAATAGCTTTATTGATTTTTGAATAATTATCTCAAGACATTATGATTAATTATTATTTCAAAAATAATTCCAAGTAGATAATAACAAAATTGTCTAATAACTTATACTATTACTAATACTTCTTTTTCAATTATTTTATATTTTTATTTATTTGATTTCAAAATAACACTTGTATAAGCAACTACTTGTTTTTTTCATCTTTATCTTTCTGAAATAAAACAGTTTCAAGTTCTGAGTCTAAGATATTAATATAAAGATAGAGTTTCTTTGTAAAGTCTGAATAAATTAAAATAGGTATAGTTATAAAATATTATTTAATTTATTAAAAAACTTTTTGTTCTATAATTTAAATAAATAATTCTGTATTTCAAAGTAATTTAAATAGAGAGATAATAATTTAAAAAAATTCTTTTACAAATTTTTTATAATATTCAGCTAATCCAAGAAATAATCTAAGTCCTTTAATAGTTCTTGATTAAAGAAAATCTTTTATCTTCTAAATAATTGATAGACCAGAAGAAATATCTTCTTCAGTTATTATATATTCAAGAAAAGATAGTTTTTTCTGCAAAAATTATATTTTTCTAAATTAAGTTTCAAATTAGTATTTTGAATTCTGCAAAATACTTTGTTAAGATAATTTAAGTATTTTTCAAAATCTTTAAAGAATATATTTAAGTTATCAATATATATATTGATAAAATTTTAGTTATATTCATCTAATATAATATTCATAGCTTATTGAAAAGTTACTGAGATATTACATAATTCAAAAGATATAATATTGAATTCAAAAAATTCTTCTCTGAAAATAAAAGCAGTTTTGAATTTTTCTTCTTTTATTTTGATTTGTCAGTATTTAGAAATTAATCTATAAACAAAAACTAATAAGTATTTTCAAGTGAATTTATCATTTTATCAATTTTTGGTAATAAATATATATTTTTTAAGTAATAGTACTTATCTTTCTGTAATTAACACAAAATTTTTTCTTTCTATTTTTTTAAAAACTATAATAATAGATAAAGCTCAAGAACTAGTTAATAGTTAGATTATATTTACTTATAATATTCTTTGAATTTTTTCTGATATAAATGATTGATTTGAAAGAGTGATTCTATAAGATTATTATTTAATAGGTAATTTATTTTCAGTATGTATTTTATATTGAATTATATTATTTTGATCAAGTTGATATAATTTAATTATAAAGATATCAGCATTATCTTCTAATAATTAAGTAAGAAGTCTTTCTTATTTAGCAGTTAATTTTTATTATTCAATAACTTTTTCTTCTTGTTCTTGTTTCAAGAAAATAGATATAAGTTTCTTGATGATCAGTAAATTCAAATCTAGCTATTTCTTAACTAGATTATTTAAGTTCTTCTCTAGTAAAAACTGGTTTAAGTTATTTAATAGGAACAAGTTATAAAAATACTAGTTGAATAATTTTCTAATTAGATTCAATAATATAATCATCTTCTGAATTATTTTAAATAATATTTTCAGTATATTCAGAATTAATAGTTGAATCTTTAACATTAATTTCTTGTTTGATAAAAAATGAGCAAGATATTAACTTAATATATAACTTCTATAGAAATTTTTATTATAATATAGATATCTATTAGTATAACTTAATGTAATAGAATTCTAATTACTTTCTTTTCAGTATAATAAATATTATAACTAGTATCAGTTAGATAAGCTTTTTCTAATAATTTTTCTTTATCTTGGTCATTATAAACTTTGATTATATAATATCTATTATTTTGTTTCATAAGAATATCTTTTAAATAGTTATTAAATTATTGTGAAAGTTTATTAGGTATCTGATAAATAATATTGAATTTTTCTTGTATTTCATTTAATTTAAGTTAAGAAGATTAAGTTAAAATAGGAATAAAATTAATTTCTTTCAATTATCTTATTAGTTATTGCTTCTTTTTAAATTAATTCCAATATAATAGGATATTTTCCTTTATCCAATTTAGCTAGAGATCCAGATTATATATAATTATCATATTTATTATTATCACATGAAATTAGATATTCTTGACAGAGTTTTATATTAATATAATTCAAGTAAGTAAGTTATTATCTTCAATTAGAACTGAATTGTTAATAAATGTATTGAAATATTTTAGTAATAAAGACTTTTACAGAATTCTCATAGATAATTTCATGAACAAAATTATCTTTATAAATAAAGTAAGATAATATTGCTTTATTAATTTCATCATATTCATTATAAATTTCTAATAATATTTCACATTCTTTAAGCTTGTTAATTATTCTGATATTTTTTCTTTATCCTTTATGATTAAACTAATAAATACATTAATATTTATAAGTATAAAAGTATTTTTTTTTATAACTTTCAGTAACAAATATATTTCTTGATTTATCACATTTATCATATTGAGAATAAGTAGAAAGATTCAATTATTTTTTTCTGATATAGTTATCACATGCAGTTACTTTTTATTTATTTTGAAATATATTCTAATATAATATTAATCTATATATTTCTCATATTCTTGATATCTTTTAATTTGAGAGTTGGGGTGAATTTATTGTAAAGTGAATTGATATAAATCAAACCTTTTTTTTACTTTTTTATTGATGAAGAGTTTTTATTCAACTTTATCAGTTCAATCTTTATTTGTTTTGAATTTAATATGAAAGAGTTTATGAACTTTGATAGTTATCTAGTTAATAAGATTATTATAGTATTGATGATATTAATAATTAGATATAAAAAAATTTCTATAATACCAGCATTGGCTATTTGATCCTTACCAATCAAATGAATATTAGTTATTCTAATTATATTTTTGTATAAACTTTTTATCAAGTCATTTAAAATCTTTTCAGATATATTTCTTTTATCTGATTTTGATTTCTTCTTGATAAGTTTGTATTTCATAAATTTTCTTGACATTTTAGATAATTTGAAAAGATATTTTCTAAAATCTATATCTCTTAGATTTTGATTAGAAGTTTTAATAGGGATTCAAACTTTTTTGATAATAATTTTATACTATTATTATCTTGAGTTTCTTGTTATCTAAAAATTATAATATTTTAATTATTATATTATTATATAAGAAAAGTTTTCTTTTCCAGATATTATTTTTCAAATTTACTTTCAGAATCTTTTTCTAATTTATCTTTTTCAGAGCTTATTTTATTAAATATTAGCTCTTTTCTATTACTTTATATAAATTTAATTAGTATTTTTCTTTCTGATTGTTATATTCAAAAGTTAAAAGTACTTTTCTGATATTAATATTAGCTTTAATCTTATTCAAAAAGTTTATTTCAACAATTACTGAATATATTTTAGCTTTGATAATATCTACTTCAGTTAGAATTATGATTTTATTAATATTTAAAAGTAAATTATCAATAACTTTAAGAGATTGCTTAGATATTCTATTTATATTAAATATAAATATATTTAAATTACATTATATTTTTAATTCTATATCTTTAATAAAATTATATATAATAATATATCCAGAAATATCAATATCAATAATTAGATTAATAATATTCTTTCTAACTTTTACTTTATATCAGGCAGATATAGTTTTGAATTTTTGCTTAAGTAATACTTTTCTTTTTCTTTTAGATTTAAGTACTGTAGCTTAATGTATTTCTTTTAATAACTAAGTTTTTTATGAAGATAAGATTTGAATAAGTTAGATAATAGTTATACTTGCTTTTTGTTAAGCTAAATCTTCTAGAATATTATAAAATTTAGTTATGATAATGAGTATAGATAAAGTAATTTTGCTTTTCTTCTTGTAAATAGTTTTTTTGAAAAGTTTTTCAAGAGTTTTAGATGGTTTAGTATTATTTATATCCTAATTAAGAATAATTTCAGAAATATTTTCTTGTTTATTTTCTGATCTTTCTTTTAGTAATTAAGTATTCATATATATCAAATAGTAAGTTTATATTATCTGATTTGGTAATTAATATCTGAATATTATCAGATAGGACTTGTATTTAAGCTAATAATATATTCTAATTATTATTAGTATTCTGATTATTGCTAATATTTGTCTGATTTGATGATATATTTTTTTGTTACTAATTATTTCTATTTATTCTTTAATAATATTACCATAGTAACATAAATTTCTTTAATTTTATAATTTTTCAAACTTAGAAGATTTAATCAATCAATCAATCTTTGAATAACATGTGATTTTGAATAATATAATTAGTGTATCAGTTATGAATTCAATCATAATTCAATAATATTCTTGCAATATTTTTGTAATATTTTAGTAATACTTCAAGATCATGAATAAAGAATTAGCTTCAAAATTAATAATAGTTCACAAATAGTTCAACAACAGTTTAAAAATACTTTAGAAATAGTTTAACAACAAATTTAATTTATTTTTTATCTTTTATCTTTTCTTTTTAGAATATACAGTACATAAAAAAAGTTTTTGAAATGATATTTTTATTAATTGTATAATGAAAAATAGTCAGAGAAATATGAAAATTTACAGATATATTCTTTATAATATACTAAAACATTTTACTTATTATTACTTAGTAACTTATCTTATTATTATTTCTCTTAATTATTTTATCAGTATGCTATAAACTAAATTAACATATATACTTTAGTCAATCTCTTCCCATTCTTTCTGAATCACTCCATGAAAGTTCTCAACTGTAACTACTTGCTTTTTTACTAGCATATTATTGACTTATTTTTCAATCTGAATCTTTAAAATTTGCTATAAGTTTTCAATTAGATTAAGATCTGGACTATTTAAGAGCCAGTCTAATATTTTTGAATATTACTGTGCAAGAAACTTTTTTATTTCTTTAGCTATGTGCTTAGAGTTGTTATTAAAGATGACACATTAAGTATGTAATGCTTATTTATCACCTGTTGCAACATGTTGCAACTCCAAAATTTTATAAGTTATAACTAGTTGCAACTAGGTAATGCTTTATTTATTATTATATTGCAACAGTTGAGAAGCCATCTTTAGTTGTTATCTTGTTAAAAGACATAATTTTTACTCATAATCTTATCTGTATTTTCAAATAGATTTTTATTTAGTATCTTTTAATATAAAGCACTATTCATGATATCTGTAAAAAGAATAAAGCTGATTAGATCTTTTACAGAAAATATACCCCAGACATAAATTTTATATAAATATTTTACCATAGCTTTGCAAGGAGGTTATGCACTAGATTTGTAATATATCTTTTAGGTATTTCTAAATATTTATATACTGATTTTGTCAGAAAAGATAACTTTATTCCAATTTAGTCTTCTGTATTTCACAGCAAATTTCAAATAATATTCTTTATATCTATCAGTGAGAAGAGGAATAGTCTTTGGAATAGTATAATAATATTGCAAATTATGAAGTTTATTAAGTACTGTATAACTACTAATATTAAGGTCAGGATGATACTTATTTAATATATTTGCAAGTTTACTAGAAGTAGAATATCTGTTACTTGTAACTAATTGGTCAAGATGATGATATTGATTAGAAGAAAGTTTTCAGGATCTACCAGAATATGATTTAGGATCCAAAGATTTTCTATTTTTAAGTTTTTTTATATAATTATATATTATAGAAAGTGAAATAAAAGTTAATTTATGTATAGTATAGATATCATGGATACTATTTGTCTATAAAGTTATTATTGTTTTGTGATTTTAATTAATCAAAAGCTTTATTATTATATTGTTTATAAAGAAATAAAAAGTATAAACAAAATAAATAAATTACGTAAATTACAAAATAATATTATTAAGTTTTTTTTATATATATTACATATATAAGAATAAAGTGTATAAATTGTACTAGATGACTTTTTTTAATTAGATATGTATCTTAGAAGAAAATTATATTTACTTAACATGTATTTTATTTCAAAAACTTTTTTCACGTACTGTATATCTTATCTTTTCATTTTATTTTATCATTTGTATTATCTTATAACTTATCACATATATCTTATCTTTTATTTTTACTTATTTATTTATTGATTCTTTATTCTAAAGTTTATAATTATAATCTAGAGTAGCAAATAGATTTAGATAAGAACTTATAAAATCTTAAAGATATATAAATATCTCTGCTCTAAGAGTTAAAATAAATGTACTTGAATAGTAATAATTTAATTATCTTTTAAAAATACTTGAGTTATACTTATCTTGTAATTTTTCTTTAATTTTTATCTTGATATCTTGCTTTTATTTACCTTTTTTATCATAATAGATTATATTCTAATTATTTATAAGTTTTTCTTATCTGAAAAACTTAGATAGTAAATGTTCTCTACTTAAAATAAGTCAAGTATATTTTATTTGATTTAGAAGATTCTTGTAAGCTTTCTCATATATAAAAGCTTAGGTTAGTATTTATTATTTTAGAATTAGTATTTGTTATTTTTATTTTTGTATTTGTTAAATCTGATATTTGTTAAATCTGATATTTGTTATTTTGATTTTAAGCATTTATTATTTTAGTATTTGATACTAATTCTTAGTTTAGTATTCATAATCATAATTTTGTTTTTATATTTTGTTATATTTTATTTTTATCTTGTGTTAATATAATACTTGTAAGTATTGGCATTAGAAAACCTTTAGAATAATTGTAATTCCCTTTACCTTTATAAATAATTTAGTTTTTATTCTCAAAACTTATTATAAACTATATTCATAATAAAACCTATCTTACAAAGTATATTTTGTAATATTTGGTATCCTCTCTGTAGATCTTACCTATACAGAGATTCCATTAAATTCACTTTTATTATTTTTATTTTTTTTGTTTTATTATTTTAAGAATTAGCTACCCTTGAAGTATTAGTTACCTAAATAATTTATTAATTTATGAGTATATATTACTCTTTTATTAAACTCTTAATTAATATATATCTTAGTGAACATAATAAAGAAAATCCTTGAAAATTCTTACTTCATATTGAATTATACAATTACTACTCTTATTATTTTCCTGCAAATGAAAATTCAGATAGAAGATTTGTAAATTTTCTTATCTAGACTCAAGACTATCATGTGATCTCTTATAACAGACTCTTACAAGAACTTTTTGATAATATTATACAACAAAATCTTATACCAAACCAACTTTAAAGAGAAATTATCAAGTTACTCAATATCTTTATATTTGGAATTAAAATCACAATTGAATAACAGATCTATTTAGTTAATAATATTCTTCTTGTTCTTAAAAAAATAAATAACTTTGAAATTCTCTCAACCAATTAACTAATAGAATTAAAATATGAAAGTAGTAATTCAGAAGATTCTGAAAAGCCAATAATTATAATTAAACAAATTCAATCTCAAAAATTCTAACTTAAAAGAGAAATAACTATATCAGATAGAATGGATAGTCTTATCCAAGCTCTTGAAGAATTAACTTGATCTATAAAGATCTAGAGAATAGAGAAGATTCTTATCCTAATTTATAAATTTAAGAGTAATAATCAAGATCTAATTGAGTAATTATATAATTTCAAAATAGTTACCAAAATTAATGGAATTAACAATAATAAAAAGATTAAGATAGTAAGAGAATATCTAGAGAGACCAGCTACTATTTGGTTTGATCAATAGTCTATAAATAATGATCTTAAATTAAATAACTGGAAAAATAATAATCATAATAAACATGACTTTACTTGTCAATTTATTCTTAAATTTTATTAATTTCATAAGATGCAATAATAATAAGATGAATTAGAATCTCTAAAACAGACTGAAATAGTTGAAAAATATATAAATTAATTCATGGAATTAGAAAGTAAAATAGATCCAGAATAGGTATGTTCAAAAGAATATAAAATTCAAATTTTAAGAAAGAACTTAAGCCTAAAATTCAAAAATAAGTTAACTTAAATACTGAAGATACTATAAAAAGTATTATTAAAACTGCAAAGAATGTGAAAGAAGCTAATTCAAATTCACTCAAACAAATCTATCATCAGATACAAGCTCTGCCAACTGGTAAATGAAGTGTCTTAGCTAAGATCTTGCAAGATCTAATCAGTAGATTAAACCATATAAAATCTGATAGAAGATATAATAATTAGAATAATAATAATAATTAGTAATGAAATCAATCAAACAATAGATCTATCATTATCTATTATAGTTATAGAGAAAAAGAGTATATCAGTAAAGTATGTTCAAATAACTTTTAACTCATTAATTAGCAATCTAATAATCAAAATTAGAATAATAATAGTAATAACAATAATCAGCAAAATTTGACCATTCAAAATAATAATCAGCAATCTAACAATTTCCAAAACCTGAATACTACTTCTCTTCTCATCCAAATTCAGAATTTAACAGCTACTTTGCAAGCATCTGATAATAATTCTTTAAGTAATTCATCTACCTAATCTAGTTTCTCATTATTGATAACTCATGATTATCTAGCTAGAGAAAAAAAGTGAGCTAGGATAGTAAAAGAAGAAGAAGAAAATGAAAAAGAAAATAAAGTCACTCAACTCTTATCTAAAATATCTTAAGAAGATAAGATCACTTTAGAAAAGAAGAAATAAAAGAAAGAAAAAGTTTATCTTTTAATCTTAATAAAAAAAAGCAGAAATCTATGATATACTTAAAGATCTGGCATTCAAAAAGCCAATATCACTATTGCTTAACTTATCAAAATCTTACCTAAATAAAAAATTCAAATATCAAAAGAAATAAGAAAGAAATCACAAAAGAAACTCAAATGAAAAATAATACTCATCCAGAAAATCAAAACTATCTTAGCCTGATGTGAAGTCAAGGTTGGCAAGATCCCTATAGATCTAATTATTGATACTAAAATATCAGGATATGTCATTAGTCATGAATTTCTTAAATAACTTGGAATGAAGATTCAATAAAAATCAAATATCTCTATATCTAATATTAATGAATATTCTAAATAATTACTAGAAGCAATTAATAATTTTCCTATCACTATTGATAGAATCATAATTCCAGCAGAAGTAGATATTACTAAAGCTTGAATCTATAGTCTTGTAGTAGGAATAGACTGGTTAAATAAGATCAATTCTAAAATTAACCTCAAGAAAAATATAATAATATTTGACTAGAATGGAGAAGAAGGAAGAATATTAATTAAATTCATCCATAAATAATAAAATGCCCAACCTGAAGATAGTGATGATAACTCTGAAACATCTTCAAGTGAAATTACTAATGATAAGTTCAAAATTAAAGATCAAGACTTAGAAGATCATAATTTTCTTTATTGAATATCTAATAAATTCTGAACTCAGATTCATATTTCATTCAGACAATTTAATAATATAAACTTTGAAAAAGTTTCTTATCTTACAATAAATTCAATTTCTAAAGTCAGAAATATTAAAATCTTTAAAAAAGGAATACAAATCAAGAATACCATTCTTATATGAGAAGAATACTCAAAATTAGAAAGAAGATTTCAACAGATCTATTATCAAAGTTCTCAATAGATTTTTAACTGAAGAGATTCTGCTGCTTAATGTTAGTATTATCATAAATTACCAATATCCAAACATGAATATCCTCAATACTTTGATGATTTAATTATCTGAATTAATGTTAAGATAAATATTTCAAATAATTTATTAATAATTTTATTTTAAAATAAAACTAAAAACTGGTAATTAGAAGTAGAGCATACTTGAGAATTAGAGAAGATATCAATTACTAAAGAAAGATTTCTTTCTAGAAGTGAAGTTCTGAGAAATTAAAATTAAAAGAAAGAATAGTTAAATGTTCATATTGTAAATACTTTGTAAATAGTGAAACTATTTCAGAAGCTAGAGATGAAAATGAATCTGGAAAGCAATACTATACTGATTACTTTACCTAATAACAATTTAATTTATCTACCTGTAATTATTGTGAACTTTGAGATGAAGTTAGACACTTTCTAGAAATTATCTAGAAATATAATAAAGTTAAATATTTTTACAATTATACTAAGTAATGCATATATATATTTAATTATAGTAATTAGTGAAAAAATAATAGTACTATCAGAAAATTAAGAAGTGATGATAATCTATTAAATATCTATCAATAATATAATAAAATTAGAAAAGTAATACTTGTTTATTATATTACTAAGTATGATAAAGAAGAAGAAATGTAATATATTATCTATAATAGTTCTAAAGAAGCATTAGCTCAAGAAATCTTTCTGATTATCTATCAATAATTATTTCTCTCTCAAAGAAAATAACTGGTCCAATTGGAATATATTAATATTAAACTCTGTAATAAATATTTAATTTCTTGTAATTCAAATACTTGTGATAATTATATATGATCTAAACAGGTTGAAAAACTACTAGAAGAAAAATATTCAGAACTGGAAAAAGAAGAAAAAGCTAAAGATAGTGATTATGATTCTATTAAAGAAATTTTAAATAAATATTATATAGCATCTGGAGATTATGAAGAAGAAAAAGAAGAAAAACTGGAAGAATAGCTAGTAAATTTGATAATTAAAATCTATAATGATGAAGAAAAAGAAAAAATATCTGAATAAGCTCATGAATATGATACAGTCTTTGATCTTAGATATTCTGGAGAAGAAGTAATTTTGATTTATTCTTATCAAATAATTATAATTGATCTTTATTTAACAATTAAAGTTTCTGTAGAAATTGTTTATTAACTAATATCTTGATTATTATTGGTCAAGAAAGAAATTGAAATTAAGAAAGGAATCATTAATACTGGACATACTGGAAATATTAGAGTTCTTTTATATAACAATTCTAATAAACCTTATGAAATCCAACCTAATAAGTAAATTATTTAAGCAGTCTTCTTATAACTTACTCTAATTGATAGAATGACATCTGTAAATACTAGAGAAGTATTAGAAGAATTATTTTGTAGAACTCAAGAATTTGAATCAACTAGAAAAGATGAAATAGAAACATACTTTCTAGATAAAGAAGAGATTAAAAAGATAGTTAAATAAAGAGAATTAATACTTGCATAACAAAATGCTTTATATAATCTATTACAAGAATACAAAAATATTTTGTATCAGATCTAAATAAACTTGGACAAACTAATATAATTCAATATTTAATTATACTAAAAATAAAAAGTCTATCTATCAAAAGATTTATAGAGCAACTATATTCAATCAAAAATTTATTCATGATAAAATCCAATGAATATTAGATATAGATATTATTCAAAAATCCAATAGCCCCTGGATCTCATCTATTATAGTAATAGCAAAGAAAAATAGCAAGAAATGATTTTGTGTTAATTACAGAAAACTCAATATATTTACCAAGAAAGATATCTATCCTTTACCATAAATCAATGAAATGATAGATAATCTTGAAAATACAAAATAATTTTTATTTATAAATCTTATATTTAGTTACTGGCAAATCAAAATAGAATTATCTAGTATTGAAAAGATAGCATTTATTTTAAGAGAAGAATTATACAAATTCAAAGTTATACCTTTTGAACTTTATAATATATTAACAATCTTTCAATAAGTTATAGATAGCATACTTGAAGACTATAATTAGAAATTTGTCATGATCTATATTAATAATATAAATATATACTTAAAAACTTGGGAAGAACATCTAGAATATTTGCAAA
>CAJVPS010001012.1:0-18055 GCA_910591765.1 Ambispora leptoticha | reverse complement strand
ATATATTATTAATAAAACAATTTACAAGATATTTGGATTTGTTGTTTTTTGTAGAAAAGGTTGCTTGACATCTCTGCCGTTCTAAATTAATGATATTTTTTAATTCTTAATAGTGTATTCTAAAGAACTGTAGTACTGAAAGTGCAACTTCGGTTTCCAATAACCATTGATAAAGTAGATAAGTCTCGAAGTTCTCCTGTTAGGATACTAACGATAATAAGTTTAAATGTGTCCAAAACCTCGTGCGTATACCGCACAATACGAACATATGTCGACTAATCTTCCTAATCTGCGCGGATCGATTCTATTTCTAACCTGCGCAACGTTTAAAATGCAAATCAATATGGGGCGAATTCTGCGCAACTTATCTTCAAACTGCGCTGCGCAGATTGCGCAGACTAATTTTAAACACTTTAGGACATAATATCTCGATCGGATTTAAGACAGTTTTTTGAATTTTTTGTCAATATAGGAGGGTCAGCTACTTATTATCGTTATTTTTTTTAACGTTAAATAAAAGGCGTCATGATCAGTGTCTGCGGAATCATTTACTTATGAAATTGACTGTATCTAAAGCTATCAAATATTTGTATTCTATAATTGAATAATCTTCTTAATAGGATATAGTTAAGAAGTTTATTTATAAAATACAAATATTTGATGACTTTAGACCAAATTTATTATAAATATAACTTGAATTAATACAAAATAAGGAACAAGTTTTTGAATTATTATAATTATTTCTTTTATTTTATTAAATTGGCTTATTATTTTTCTTATTTTATTTTCTCTTTTTCTCTTTTCCATATTAGTATTATCATTTTACTTATCTAAATTAATTTTTACACATGTTTTATCTTCATTTTCTAATTGGTGCTTGATTTTACACAAATTAATCTTAACGTTTCACTTAATATATAATATGTAAATCATATAAACTACATGTAGATATCAATTTTATAATACTAAATGTAGATCGGTGTAACCAATCCATTATAAAATGTAACTTGAATTGATTTGAATTATAATATTATAATAATCATTTTTGATTTTCTTTTGTCTTATTTTCATTTTATTTTTAAATATATATTTGAAATTCTTGATCTTATTATGATTTTATATTAAATTTCAATTTCAATTTTTATTTAAAAAATATTAATTCTTTATTATTTAAGTTTTATCTCATCTTCTTTCAAATTATTTTATCTTTAACTTTTTTAAATATATATAATATTATTATCATTCTTAATTTGATTAATTATATCTTTATTTTCTTTTAAGTTGATTTATTAAAAATAATAATATTACTAATAAATTCTTTTTATTTTTTATTATATTTTTATATATTTGAATTTTTAATTAAATTTTTATTTTTATTTTCTTTAACTTATTTAATTTCAAATATATATAATAATTATTATTATTCTTTTTATTAATATTATTAAAAATAATTATATTATTATATTTTTATTTTATTATTATTACAATATGTCTATTTTTATTACAACTGAAAATATTTCAAAAGAAATTCAACAATTAATTAATTCTTTTCAAGAACAATTAAATCAACAATATCCAGAATTAATTATAAAAGTCAATCAACTTAATATACAATCTTCATTAGAATTAAATCAGCTTAATATGCAAGCATCATTAGAATTAAATCAACTTAATATGCAATCTTTATTGGAATTAAATCAGCATAAGATGCAATCTTCATTAGAATTCAGTTTTGAAGAATTATTTCCATCAATTCAACAAGAAACAATTACAAAAAATGAATTAATATTAACTGAACTTGAACAGCGAATTATTAATGGAATTCAAAAATCTATAAAACATGGAATAAGTGCTAATCAACCACCAAAGCTACCTTCCAATACAACATCACTTACTCAATATAATAATATATTAGAAGATGATCAATATACTCAAACTTCAGTATATTTTGAAATTGGTAGAATTTTAAAAGATATAACTATTGGAATACGAAGAACTAAAAGAATAGCAGAAATTCAAAGATTATTTCAACAATATATCAGTACTATTAATTTTAAATCACGAGCCTTAATGGCAATAAGATTATATGAATATTTTCAAAATAAGGAATATCTTCTTATTTATAAAAAAATTGATAGTTATTTTAAACCAAGTATTATTGGAAAACTTAGCAATGAAGATAGTAATACTTTAAAAAAAAGACTTCAAGAAAGTTTTACTATATAATATTATTTTGTTATTTTATTTTATCTTATTATTTAATTATATTTATTAAATAAAATTTCATTAATAATTATAAATAATATTAAAAAAATCAAAATAATCAAAATAATTAACTAAAATGATTGAAAATATTAGTAATTTTTCTCAAGATTTCTTATAATAAATAAATTAATAAAGATATTAAATTTCTTATTTAATAAACTTATTGAATTTATAAAAAGTTCTGTATTTGATATACTTTAAAATATAATTTATATTTGAAATCAAATATTATATATTAAATATATTATTCATCTTTAAATTAGCTTTATTAAATTTAAATTAAATTTTTTTTGTAAGAAATCTTTAAATCTTGAGCAAATAATGAATATACTCAAATCTCTTTAATTATCACTCTTAGAAAAAACAAAGTTTGATAAAGATTTTTTTAATTTATAATTACTTAATAATTGAAAAACTCAAATTGAATTATAATAATAGTATCTCAATTTATTTTAATAATATAATATTAGAATTTTATTATTTCGATTTTCTTCTCGCGATATTTTCAATCCATTTGATTATTAGCTATTATTTTTTGAAATTATATTACAAATTCAATTTTTTATGTTTTTCTTATAGAATTTTTCTTAATTCAAGCATTACAAATGAATAAATTGAGACCCATTTGAGCGTCATTAATAGTAGTTTTTCTTATTATCATTGTTGTTTTTGCAAAAGTGCGTTATTTTTTAACATTTTTCAAGTAACGCATTGTGATCCGAAATAGAAAATGAAGAGAATGTCGGAGTTTTGATTAATAGTAAAGAAATTATTTTTAAATTTTTAAATTATATTTATTTTTGTTAAATAAAAAAAACAAATTACCCAAACATTTAACTTCATAAACATGTGAAAGAGAAAAGAAAACACCCCCAAACCAAAGATAGCTTTTTCTATCATCAAACAAATTCTGACGCCCACGAATAGAATCTCAACCAATAGTAACCGGTGGCATGCCCATTTTCTACTGCAATTACACATAACGATAAATAAATAAAAAAATTTTTTTGTAACTGATTTTCGTATGAGACAAGTGTTCAAACATTTTCTCAAGTTCTAAAGAGCAATAGATATACTTTTTTTTACTTGTCCATAATTAATAAAGGGGTGTTATATTACAGAGTATTTAATGCAAACATATGAACTTTTGATATTCGATCTGAAGTATGAAAAAAAAGCTGATAATTAATCAAACACAAAATGCTAATAGCCAAAAGATTTTTTTAAAGGATTAAGTAACAATAATATAAATTGCAGTATATGTTACAGTATATATTTTAAATTTACCTATGATAAAGGGGTGTAAAAAAAAAGCTAAACAAAATAAATACATATGAAAAACGGCATCAGCATCTATAATACAAACAGAGAAAAAAGACAAAAAAGAAAAAACACGCAAAAAATTAGAAAGATAAAAACAGTTAGGTTCTTTCTAAATTAATTGTTCATTGAGAGACATTTTTCAAAGAGTGAGAAAAATAGTTATAATAATGATAGATTCAAAGAATGAGAAAATATTGTGTACCTCCCGGTTTCCCCTCAATTTTTAAACCCCCAAATTTCCAACCCAAGGCAATCGAAATCCGGAAACATTGATAGTGGTTGATTATCAAACGTATCACATGAGAAGGACTGCCCTCGTTCGAGATTAGAATCTATCCAAAGTCCGGTTCTTCCATCCCTGAAGAATAAAAATAAAAATAAAATTATTAACGAATTACGAAAATTGATAGATGAAATAATGTTGAAAAATATATTTTACCCTCCACCAATGGCCACGTAATCATGTTCACTAAAGATAAGAAATTCGTTACGTCCGGTCCATAAATAAAATTCAACTGTGGGTGGTGTTGATTCTTCGGCATCATTGTATATACATTTCCATAGAAAACTTAAGAGGGCAAAGAATAAATTTTAAAAATTTCGAATATACATAGAAAAACAAGAATAAATTATCATTACCATTCTCCAGTTCCGTAATAGGAAGACCATGGCTTTAAAGACTCGTTTATAAATGCGCCAAATACCTTAAAATACAATAACGATAAGCAAGAAATAACAAGATACTCGAAATATCCGATAATCGTATACAATACCTGATCATTTTCGTCTTTAAGAGCCAATACCAAAGGACCTTTATCTTTTACATTGTTATACATAGTGGTCATACTAGTTCCATTTTGATCGATACTATATAACAAGGTCCATGAAGGTTCTAGTCGTAAGCGACGCGGTAATTGCTGCCGTAACTACATATAAATGATCAGTTTATGAGGTTGAGAAAATATCAAATGGCATAACGTCTTCATTGGGGGCAGTACACAACAAAATAAATAGAAGTCTTACTTGTTCTGCGACGTTAATGTCTAAAACCGGATCAGTGTCAGGTTTTCTGCCAACTAACTGAACTGGAGGCATTTTTTCTTTTGATTTTAGTAATTCGGGAACTTCTTGAGGTGGTGTTGATGGAGAATTATCACTGTTATTATTACTATTATTGTTATTGTTATCGTCCCAGACCCCAAATAATTGACTCTCAATAGTTGGTGATTCCAATGAAGAACGACGAGGTTTGATAGTGGTCGTTACTAAACTTATGGGTTCCACATTATTGGCCTTCGGGGCCATTGTAGGTATTATTTTTGGAAACGACTTCTTAGGTCGCCACGTGAGCGAACTAAACTTCTTCGAGAAAGCCAAGCTGAATAAGTCTTCGTCAACAGGTGGCGAAATTGTGTTGCAGAGAACCTGTGAATTATTCAAAGAAGTCGTATAGTTATCTCGACCAACTATATCCCAAAAGTGCTCGTATGGGGTTCCGTTTATAAAATTGGTATCTGAAAACGTCCTTCGCTTTGAATTTAGACGTGGTATTTTTCTTGGTTGTGAAGCTTCTGAAACTACTCTCCTGTATTGTGGTGGCGTTTGTGGTGGGGTTGTTGGCTCCTGCAGCTTCAGAGGTAACTTATCTACTAGAAAAGCAATAGTAGGAGACGAGGAAGGAGGGGTAAACGGAGAACTACTCGTAATAAAATTATTATTACCATTGTTGATATTATTACTTTTTGACAACATTGCGGGTAATTAAAGTTCAAAAATTAAAATTCAAAAATTATAGCAATGCAGGGAAAATTCCCAAATTACTTACAATTTAAATAAAAATCTCGCGATTTTTTATATTGTTAAATTCCCCACACTCACACAATTTTTTTTGCAAAGTAATCATTCACTACTATACAAGGTTTGTTGTAGTTCACACAACTACAACTGGACGGTCCCACAAAGAGAAATGAACACAATTTTACAATAATACGTAACGGTAAAAAACCACTCACAGATCTGCGCTGATACTTTGAAGTTATAAAATATACTGCTTATTTAATGTATATTTTTTATATTGTATTACGGTCTCCATTTTTGAAAATTCTCAAATAAAGAAATCATTTATGCCGATGCATCAACGGTACCTGCGCATAATTCTGGTTCATTTGATCTATTGACCGACTGATGCATGAACGTTCTTGTAAGTTATTGAGACATTCCACTTTAAAATTCATTCAATCTATTGACTGACTGATGCATCACACGATCCTGTAATTAATTTAAGGCAGAGTTCATTCACTTAGAACCGGTACAATTATAAATTTTCAATCACGAGTCAATATTGTAATTACGGCCTCCCATTTTTCCGTCCATTCATCTCACGTGGATGAGTATAAATGTAGTACTGAATTGTGTCCATTAGAGACAACAATGCCAAACTCAACGTCGTACTCATTTAGGGGATTTTTCCAATGTCAAACTCAAATGTACTCATATGACTCACATAAATGATTTTCTGATTAAGTCACTAATTACGTATGTATATTAATTATGTACGTATATTTGTTGAGCACAAGTATTTTTCAACTAATTATGTGGTTAAAAATATCCTTTTTTTATCTAAAACAAAATAAATAAATCATTTAATCAACAATCAATCATATCTATGTAGTTTTGTGCACATGTATGTGTGTTTTCGTATCTGTGCATCGGTGAAATTTAACTCTAAAATTTAACAATAATCGTAGACCAAACGGAGTATGTCGTATCGATATCGTACCAATAATGCAGCAAATCTTTTTAATTTGTTTACATACGTATCAATAAGGAAAGGTCAAAACCGAATTCGGCTTCAAGAACGTAAAAAAAGCTGTCCCCAGCAGCAAGAGGGCTGAGGACACGCATTCTCTTATGATAGATCAAGTAGTTTTGGTGTTATTCTTGGCACTTAGTGATAACGGTTTGAGGTCGAAATACTCGGCGACAAAGATTCGAATAATTAAATTCAAGTTGTACATGATATCGGGATCAAGTGCTTTTTCGTTATCCTTTATATGGTGATGAAATTCAGCAATTATAATTGAGAGAAAAATTAAATCCTATTCTATTTTATGTTTTTGTGTGTGTTATGTGTGTTTTTTTGGTGGGCGTGTACACACACACACACACACACACACACATACACACACACACATAAAATATTTATCAATGAGATTAAATATGTACAAATAAAAAGTACTCACGTCCAATTTATGCCACACCGATGGAAACGGTTCAGTGATGATATGAAGAATCGGGACCCCCCTAATCATAAAGGGTACGTGATCGTCGGAAATAATATTCATAAGAACCGAACTACCGAGTGACGAATCAAACATAAAATCCTTGTCCAAATCATCTTCATCCTCCTTCAATAACGATTGTTTCCATAATCGTTCCTCGATCCGCGCTATATTTTTGTAGAGCCAAGATGTGGTGGGGAAGTAGTTTGTTATTTTGGGATCTTTGGCGCCGAGAAGATCTAGTAGAACTAGTGCTTCGATTCCGTCTAATAATGAGGTGGCCTGATGTTGAAAATAATCGGTTCTTGTGATATATGTCTCTTCCCATTTTTTCGCTAAGTGTCTAATTGATATTGAAATTGACGATGAAGATTATTATTATTATGAAATTGTACATTTCCCTATTTTCGCTCCCCATAAATTTCTCATCGTGCATATGCATAATGAAAAACGGATCGTGTGTTCGAATAAATACGAAAAAAATAACATGGACATTTGATGAATATGGGAATTCACAAATTCCCCATTCCCATCCATAAATTGATCATTCATGCTTATGCATGAATGAATCGTGTGCTTCAATAAAATCCGATAACATGTGGTAATGCGAATAAAAAAAGAATAGCAACAACTGCAAATCCCATCTCTTTTGAGACAAATGCTTAATAAATCACCGCTTACCGTGAACCATATAAAGAATCCGTATCAGTCCAATCTCGAAAAGCTTCTTCACCGTCAAAAAAAATAATTTGTAGTGTAACGTCCGCCTTGTTCTGATCACTTAATAATTGATTCAAGCTATAGGCCAGGTCGATAAGTAGAGCACACGGGAAGGCAGAGTCCGTCGCACCAATAAAATTATCATTGGGTGGCTCAAAATATTTTGAATCATAGTGAGCTGCCAGCACAAGTCTTTTACTTATGGCAATGTCTTTTGTCACGATAATGTTGCTGAATGGTTTCTCCCCAAGTGGAGTAACGCTTGTAAAGTTGTCTCTTTCAACATGCCAGCCTAGATTTGTGAATTGGTTGACTATGAACTCTTGCACTTTTGCATGCTGTTCAGTTCCGGAAACTCTCTTTACCAGTAGAGGTTTCAGGAACTCCTTGTATGTGCTGTTTGGAATATCAAGGGCAATTAGTGCAGGTAGTTCATCTTCAGAGAAAGTTGTGTATGCTATTATATTTCCAACAAAAATAAATATTATCACCAAAAAACTATAGAGAATCATCGTTTAACAATCACTCAAAAAAAGTCACGTCCTTTGAGTCATTGCCCTTAAAGTAACACAAAAATTCTAGCCAATAGAATGGTGATTATAAATTTCGCGCTTCACGACGCGTGTTTGTTCTTTCAACCAACTTTATCATTTACCGCTACGATTTTCTTCATACATTGTCATAATCTCAAAATGCCGGAATACCTTATTAAAGGAATTAAAGTGCGGTTTCCTTACGACGCCTATAGCTGTCAAAAAATTCTAATGGAAAAGCTTATTACTAGTTTGCAGTCAAATACAAATGCGCTGCTTGAAAGTCCAACAGGGACCGGGAAGACACTATCTCTGTTATGTGCCGCCCTTGCTTGGCGAGAAGCCTATATGGCACGTCAGCAGCATGAGTATTACGTGAGGGAAAATAAAAAGCCCGATAAATTTAATAAAGAACTGCTGGATACTTTGAATGCTGCAGTTTCTATTTCGCCAAATTCAGGTAAGCTATTCCCGCTTTTTTTATTTTGACTTATTAAATTAACAAATATTTTTCCTATTTAAAAGAAAATTATTCGCGGCCACCTCCAGTAATATATTATGCTTCCCGAACGCACTCTCAACTGTCTCAGGCTATTAACGAGCTAAAGACCACAACCTATAAGCACGTAATTTTTTGTAGAATATTCAATCATCATTATTTTTAATTTTATTTTAATTCTTTTGTGCATACAAACAGTCCAAGAATGTGTGTACTTGGATCACGAGAACAATTATGTATCAATCCTATAGTAAATATAATTAAATCTAATGCCGCGCTAACGGCTGTATGTCGTGACAAGGTTAAGAAAAAACGATGTCAGTATATACAAGGGGTTGATGGTGAGATACAATTTTCTATCCTATGTGAATGAATATCTTTAACAAAATTTTTTTTGAGTTCATGTTATTAAGTTACTGTGTATATTTTAAAGCTGCCAAAATTCTACCAGACTTTGATGGTGAAGTTTTGGACATTGAAGATCTTGTTAAGTTTGGCAAAAAAAACACGTGAGTTTTGCTATTGCGGATTTTCTGAATTCAAAACAGAGCTAAAGATAATTATTTTTGCAGGGCATGTCCTTATTTTCTTTCCCGAGAAAATCAAAATAGCGCCGACATCATTTTCCTTCCATACAACTATCTAGTCGATGCAAATTCGCGTAAAGCTCAGAATCTTAATTTGGACAATGCTATTTTAATATTTGATGAAGCGCATAATCTTGCAAGTTATTTTATCTTAACATACAAAGCACATGCATGTAATTGAATGATTGAAGCGAAAACTCATATCCTCATGTCGTAGGAAAGCAGTTGCAGTGAAGCAACCTCATTTGAGATCACCTCAGAAGATTTGCAGGCTTGTATATCTGAAGTTAGCTACTGTGCTGATAAAGCTCAGTCACCACTATATACTGGCGATATTACCGCGGAAGATTATGAGCTTCTGAGAGGCATTATTTTTTATATGCTTTTGGTTTTGTATTTAGAATTTTTGTTCTCGAGTTTCTAATGTAAATTTACGCTTTAATTTTATATTAAAAGGGATTTTTGAAGATCTTTTAAAAGTAATCAATGAAGTGAATTTTCCATATACGACCAATGAAATCAATAAACCTGGGGAATGGATATATGAATTATTTGAAAAGGTAAATTTTGGATCTTATATCGTTTTAAATATAGAGGTCGAAACAATGATAAATTATAAATTATCAAATTAAGTAATGAATAAATGTAATTTTTAGGCGAATTTAAATTCCGAGACTTTTGGTCATGTGCACAATATTATGGAGGCCGCACATGAAGTCCTTACGACAGGTTATTGATATTATGCCATATAGATTATGTATTGATGAGCTTTACTATTAACATAAACTTATAATAACTCAGCTATTTCAAACAAGAAACTCAACAGTTATGCAACGCACCATCTACTGACTTCTTTAAAAATCCTGTTCGGGGATACCTTGGGGAATAATAAGGCTGAGAGGGCGAATAATACAAAATATTACAAAGTATGTAGCTAATTATTAGTTTTTTATTTTATTTTAATATTCAACTAATATTCTCTTTATGGTCTTATAGGTACACATATCTCGTGAGCAAGCAGCAGCATCATTTCCGTCGTCATTACTTGGCAAAAGTTCATACAGAAAAAAGACACAAGCACCAAGTAAATTCTTTGATATTCTTATAATTACTGTACTGTCAAATAAAATTCTAATTTCAGAGATTTAATTTAGAAAGAACATTGAGCTTTTGGTGTTTTAGCCCGGGTCTCGCAATGAAGGATTTGACTGGCAGAAATTGTCGGTCCATTATTCTTGCTAGTGGAACATTAGCGCCGTTACCTTCCTTTGCTGCAGAACTACAGATGTAAATAAATTTTGTTAATTAACCTTATGAATTTGAATTAATCTCTGCTAAATTATAACTTTTATATTAGCGATTTTAAAGTACAATTCGAGGGACCTCATGTTATATCCTCAGATCAGGCATTTGTTGGAATAATAAAAAAAGGACCAACTGGGATCGCGCTAAATTCAAGTTACAATTCACGGAGCAATGCAAATTATCAACAAGAGTTAGGAAGGACAATAGGTACCGCCTATATTATGCGCTGTATGATTCATTAAAAGTGTTACCGATAATGGATGAATTATTTTATTTAGTCAATTTCAGTCGGTTTATTCCTGATGGTTTAATTGTTTTCTTTCCTTCTTATGGGGTAATGAATGATTGCATTGAAAATTGGAAGCGCCCAGTAAGCTTGATACTTTATTAGATTGATTCTCTTGCTATTCGTCATTATATCATTTTCTTACAACTTACCATATTACTTTTAGATAGTAGGAAGTAATCCACGTATTTGGGATATGCTAACACAAAATAAAGAACTGATCATCGAACCAAAAAACAAGCAAGAATTTGTTAAAGTAAATATGTGTGTGAGAGATATATACAGTTTATATCATTAAAAAGAATAAATTATTAAATCGAATATTTTTTTTAAACATTAGACAATGACACTTTTTCACAAAACAATTTCGGAACAAGGACGAGGGTCTATCTTCTTTGCAGTCTGTCGTGGAAAGGTATCAGAAGGCATTGACTTTACGGACGCCAGAGGCAGAGCCGTTATCATCACTGGTATTCCATACCCGCCATTTCGTGATCCAAAAGTAATTTATTTCTTTTTTTTTTGTGAAAAATAACTTTGCGTGAAATATCAATAATTACCGCATTTTGAATATTATAATTTAGGTTATCTTAAAGCGCGAATATTTGGACAGCACGCGTAAGCAGAGTTGCAATAAGTCAAAGGTGCGAAATATCTAATGAAAATACACAAATACAGTAGAGATTGCGAACGCTAATCTCTGTTACGAATTTTATTAGTTCGTCTCTGGAGACGATTGGTACAAACAACAAGCTACTCGAGCTGTCAATCAAGGTCTTATTAACAAAAAAAAATGAATTACATACATTGAATTTTGTATATAAGTCAACTTTATCGATCATATATAGCTTTGGGAAGAGTGTTACGCCATAAGAAGGATTATGGGGCTATACTTTTGTGTGATGAGAGGTACCTAAAAATATATCTAAATGAAAAATTCGTTTTATGTTTTTGAATCAAATTTTCTAATTTATTAAATTTTCGATAGATTTGCTGCTTCCCATATTATTGCTCAATTACCAATATGGGTTCGATCCCTAGTTACGGTTTACGAAAACTTTGGTCAGATGCATGGATTGATTCATAATTTCTTTCAAGAAATGAATCTTAAAATGGTATTTAAATAATTCCTTACTAGGCCATTTTATATCAATGGTGTCTCTTGTAGAATTTTTTTCGATATTCATATACTGACAGGGCGGAATAAATATCAAGAAGACTGACAAACGAAGTTCTTTTACTACATCCGCTACATCTATTCATCTGGATCAACTATCGGTTCGCACAAATAAAAATTCAAAAAATGAGCAACCATCATTAGGTATGACACAAAGAAATATACCATTTTGGGGTATATATATTTTATATAAATATGAATACGCATATTGACATATTACTTTAAGCTCATAATAAAAGGCTAAAGCATCAAAGGATCGAATATGAATCAGAAATTGTTACCACATCTACTACTAGTAACCTAAGATCATCATCATCGCAAACAAGTTCCAGGAAAAAATCAAAATTTGATGAAAACGTATGCTTTTTTTCGAGATGATCGTGGCTTTTATCTTATATTTACCAATTATTTAAATTTTCCGAATATCAGGAATCTTGGATGTCGACGTCAACTGTCAAAAGTGAGAGTAGTAGTGCTAACACTGCTGGTAGTACGACATCAAGTTCTTTGCACACTGCCCAATTCACAAGCAAGAAAGTGGTTAAACGCAATGCACTTGGTATGCTCGTTGAAAAGAAATCTGGCTCTTGATAAATTTATTATAGTCAAAATAATTGATTATCATAAGAGATTGTGGAATATTTTTTAATCAAGAGAAAATATAACGTGAAATAAATTTTCATCTTTTCAACTTCTATATACACCAAATTGAATTTTTTTCTAAACATTTATAAAACATGATGTTTTGCCGATTCTGCTCTTAAAAAACTTTGGTCACAAATGCATTTTCAATTCAAAGAAAACAATAATCCATATCATGATGCTATATACAATTTATCTCATGAATGTTAATAATATCTAGAACATTATTTTTCTATACATTTCGAGTATTAATCGATAATAATAATTTTATTTTTCGTAAACAAAGTTGACGAGCTTACCACCAACAACATGAATTACGCGAGATAATTTTTTATTGGCGTATTTACCCTCTATCCATTTTTTCCCTTCATTAGAGTCACGAATCAATTGTTCGACGGCCGATTGATTCTTGATGGTTGCTGCCGGAATTTCTAGAACGAATCTTGTTTTTCCATTGATCTTTTTTTTACAAGATTTTTCAGTAAATAAAATTAATATTAATAGTATACCAAGATCGGATTTGTAATGATTTACCTGTATTGCGCAATTGATTTTATTCACAGAAAATGATGTTGAATCTATTTTGGGCCATGATTCTTCGAAAATGCTTTGAGCATTATTGTCATTATGTTCGTGTCTTTTTTTCAAAAATTCCCAACACTCTTCAGCAAAACTTGGTGCCATAGGTGCAAGAATCTTGACCAGGGTTTCAACTCCATAAACGAAAACCGGTGATAATGATGTGTCAGAATCGAGATTCGTCTCTTCATCATCATTTTTATTATTTTTATTGGAAGGGGAATGAGGAGTAGTGATACTATTACTGAGATGGTTTGTAAGCTTTATTAAATCCGAGACAACCGTATTTAATGTATATGTCTCAGAAAGCGCGTTCGTCACCTAAAAAAATAACTTAATTGAAAAAATGATTTAAAAAGATCTAAGCACGAAAAAATCAAATTATTAAATACCTCTTTTACTGTCAAATTAATAATTCGATAAGTAGTTAAATCACGTTCATCCATTTTGTCCACACTTAGAGAACGTTGTTGTGCCATTGCAGAATTTGTATTATTTTTTGAATCTTCAATCACTAGTTCAACTAGTCTCCACATACGATTAAGCCATCGTTGCATACCGATAATGCCAGAATCATCCCATTCGAGTATTTCCGAAACTGGCGCTCTGAAAAGTATGAATAACCGCGTTGAATCGGCGCCGTGTTTTTCAATTATTGCCTGAATGTTCATATTTGATTTGTTAGGAATTGGGAGTTACTAAATTTGAGAGATATCTTTAAAAAGATTTGTAATATTTATGTATCGACTTACTTCAGGATTCACACCGTTGTATTTGCGTTTGGACATTTTCTCAAATGATACTATGGGCAGTTGACCGTTGGATTTTTGAGTTGGAATACCAGGATCTATTAAATATAAATGTTTGTAATCCCAATTTTATGCTAAATTTAACAAGTTATCGTATTAACAAATTCTTACTCGAAAAATCAAGTTCCTCTGGTTTTAAGAAGCGTCCATTGATCGAATCTTTATATGTTTTTCCTTGAACCATTCCCTGTATTTGTTGATACAAATCATAATAAGTAATTCTAATAGAGAAAATAATAGTAACAAATACCATCAATGGCATACCTGTGTTATTAAAACTTTAAAAGGTTCACCATTTCCCGGTTGCCTCTTTTCAGTATCATCATTTTCATCGTACATTTTTCGATGTAGCATAAACTTTGAAAAAAACCTTGCATATAATAAATGCAAGATTGCGTGTTCTACACCGCCAACGTATACATCAACGGGTAAAATCCTTGATGCTATATTAGGTGAGAAGGGCCTATTAAACAATAAAATGAGGAATAAAATTAATAAACAAGATATTACATTGTCATATTTATAAATAATCACTTAACTCTATCGAATTCTTCGGATCAAGGAAACGCATAAAATACCAAGATGAGTCAACAAAAGTGTCCATGGTGTCGGTGTCTCGTGTGGCGGGACCGTGGCATCTATAGCAGCAGCAATTATTATTATTTTTTAATACGACCTAATAAATAAATATCATCATCATCTTTGTTGTTGAATAATATGGATTTTTTCTTGGTAAAAAAAGTTGAATTTACGATACTTTGGACATTTGCATCTCATCCAATCTTTGTCTTGTTTAAGCGGAGATTCGCCACGACCAGTAATTGAAACATTGGAAGGTAAAAGTACCGGCAATTCACATTCTGGTACTGGAACAGCCTTAATGTACAATGGTATTGAGTATATTATCATACATTAAAGAAGGATGTAGTTATATGGATGTTCTATTATTACATCACATTTCTCGCAATGAATTATGGGAATCGGTGTTCCCCAATAACGTTGTCGAGATAAAAGCCAATCTCGGAGTCGATACTATTTTTGAAACAATAATTAAAAACAAATCTTTTAACTTTATATTAAATTGAATTTCTCAACCTTCTATACCTGCACCACCCAACGTCCAAATCCTGCTTTTTGAGCATCACGCACAATTGCTTGCATCGCATCAACAGTTTTTAATCCTTTATATGCTCCGGATTCGGATGTTAAGATTCCATATGCTGTGTAGATTTGGTTTTCAGTTTTATCTAAAATCTGAATTCGTAAGTGCATAGCCCAGAAAATATTCTTTTTTAATAATTTATTAATCTCTTAATTTTAATATTATTGGTACCTTCTTCGATGCTCAAAGGCTCAACTACTCTCTTAATTTCATTCTCATTGACAATCTTATTGACCAAAGTGAACTCCCAATCTCTTTTATCATGAGCAGGGACTCCCATTACAGCCCCACTTCCATAATCAGACAATACATAAGGCGAAACGTAGATTGGAAGCGATTCTCCGGTGAAAGGATGGATCGCGTAAAGACCCGTGTGAACTCCTAGTGTTCAAAGCCGTTTCAATAATTAATTAATTTTGTGTAGCGACCTTTTGTAATAATACATCAAGAATTGCAAAAAAAATAAGAAATTTTACCTTGTTTAGTTTTGCTTTCTCCAATTCTTTCAATTACTTGTTGTCCTTTAGCATTCTCCACAAAATCAAAGACTATTGAATGATTTTCTTTTGGAATATGCCTGTTGCACATCAAAGAGAGATAAAAAATATCCTGAGATAAAGATCGTACATTATGTGACAATTCATATGTTAAAAGATGAGAAGACATTTACTCTTTTGACAGAAGCGGATGATCTAATGATACTGCTAAATAGTGCACTCCAAATATTGTATCAGGACGACTTGTATATACTTTGAGCGGCGGGATTGAATTATTTTTCGATTTCTAATTTCATGATGGCAATATTTACTTTCACAAATATAAATTGCATAAACAGTTTCTGTATTTTGTATATACCACTAGAAAATCAAATTCTGCACCCTCAGATTTCCCGATCCAATTTCTTTGCATTTGCTTGACGTGATCAGGCCATTTATCCAATAACTCCAAATCCGCCAAAAGTTGCTATATTTAAAACGATAAAAAATTCATTTTAACACTTCTAAGCATAAAACAAAGAAATGAACAAGATGTTACCTCAGCATAACTAGTAATCCTAAAAAACCATTGTTTCAATTTACGATGTTCAACTTTTGCTCCAGATCGCCATGATTTTCCCTCAGCGTCTACCTATAAATAAAGATGATAGATAAGAAATTTTAAATGGGCTATGATGCAATTAATTACTTGTTCATTAGCCAACACAGTCTTATCGACAGGATCCCAATTGACGATAGCTTCTTTTTGATACGCCAATCCATTTTTGTATAATTGAAGAAAAAGATATTGCGTCCATTTATAATAATCAGGTTTGCAAGTGGTGATTTCCTAAGTAACAATAATTTCCCCAAAAAATATTGTGAATATATACAAGTCTAATTAAGATAGAATAACAAATCAATATATTTACCCTCTCCCAATCAAAATCCGTCAACATTTTTTCCATCTGATTTTTCATTACTGCGATATTCTTTGTCGTCCACTCAACAGGATGAATATTGCGCTCTATCGCTGCATTCTCGGCCGGTAATCCAAATGCATCCCATCCCATAGGATGAATCACCTTTAAGAGTTTATCAAATCAAATCACATTTTAAATATTCCAAAAGAGAAACAAAAAAGACCGACCATTATCATTTCACCTCATATCCAAGCATCTTTCTAAATCTTGCAATAGTATCACTTATAGTATACACACGGACATGTCCCATATGTAAAAAGCCACTAGGATATGGAAACATGCTCAAAACATAAAACTTGTTTGGTTTCTCGTGAGATATCAACAACGGATTTTTCAATCGATCGCCATCACTATCACTGTTATTATAATTAGTATTTGGATTTTTATTAATTTTCTGCTCTTTCCATTTCTGTATCCATTTTTTCTCGATCAATGAAAAATCGGGCGTTTTTGGTAGACTTGCGTAAAATCGCGTTTTCGATGATGCTGTTATATACGGAAATTTTTTACGTATGATTATAAAGAGTTTCTGCGACATTATTATAAATTTTTGCAATTTTGTAATCACTGTCTAACTGATAGAAAATCAAGCCAATCAGTTCATAATAAAAGTAGTCCAATTATGGTTGATTACACAAACAATAATTCTTTACAAACTTATAAAATATAACTAATTTTTTGCCATCTCTTGTCACTAGAAAAACAAATCGCTATAAATGATATTTATTTTATGACAAAGCTAACAAATATAAAATAAATGGTTATATTTTATTATAATTCTTATTATAAAAATATACTAGAATTGTAATTTTACTATTTTTTTAAATTGATTTCCTTTTATAATTATCTTAAAAAACAATTAAATTTATTCTTTCATTTAAGATAAAAGAAGATACTTTGATGAAGAATGTTATAAAAGAGAGATTATATTTAATATTAATTTATTTAACTTACTTTCTAAATATATATATTTATTTATAATTATATTAAAAAAATTAATATAAAAATAAAAATTTTTATAATTAATATTTATATAATGAACTTATATTTTTAAAGAAATTTAATTTAATGATTTTAATTATATTAAAATTCTTAATATTAAGATAATTAGTTTTGAGCATATTAGCTTAATTAATTTATTATTAATCAAATTAGCTTATTTAGAATTAATTAACTTAATAATAAATAATAATTTCTTTAACTTATCTTTAAAAAATAAATAAATATATAGAAAAATATGATTTATATATTTACTTAGTATTTCTTTAAAATTTAATTCTTTTAATTATATGGGCTGGTGCAAAAAGATTGGTATATCAATATAAAAATTAATAATTGCTTCTAATAAAAGTCATTCAAATTTTAATCAATCTTTATAATTTTTTTATATTAAGTAAAAAATAATCTAAATTAACTTTTTATACTATT
>CAJVPS010001011.1:0-18059 GCA_910591765.1 Ambispora leptoticha | reverse complement strand
TTATTTCTTATTAAAATTATAAATTTTAATATAAAGAGAAAATTTTAATTTTCACTATATTTTATTAGTAAATTTAGCCTCTGAGTTATTACTTTTGATCATTATTGTATAAGTATATTATTCTAAATTTAATAAATATATATTTTTAATTTTATAAAAATTAAATCAATAATTATAAAAATATTAAGATTTAAAGATTAATAATTAAATTATTTATTATATAATTTTTATATTTATTTAGATATCTATTTCTTTTTTTATATATTTTATATAATTTATCTATTAATATTTATCTTATTTTACTCTTTTAATAATAATTAAATAAATTAATATATACTTAAAAGATATAAATAATCATATATATAAAATTTAATAATTTATTTTGATATTTTTTTCTATTAAATATTTTAATTAAGTATTTTTAAGCAAAGTTTTTTTAATAATTTATATAAATTTAATAATAATAATAATATATTAATATTAAACTAAAAAATAGCTAAAAAAAATTTTAATAATAAAAATATTAATATATTATTTTAAAAAATTAATTAAAAAAATATATCAAGTTTTTTTATTATTTTTATATGTTTTTTATATTTTTTTATCTTTATATTATAATTCTTGAATTTTTAATATATATTATTTATAATATTTTTATATTATTTAAAATTATTATTAATAAATCTTTTTTTATTTCTTAAAACTCTATTAATTTTTCTTTTATCTATATATAATTTTTTTATCTTTTATAATAATTTCTTTTACTTATATATTTATTTTAATAATTTTTTTATCTTTTATAATAATTATTACTTTTAGGAAATTTATTTTTTAATAAAAAAAATAATTTTTCTTTCTAAAAAAGTTGATAATTTTTTCTATCTTTTTATATAGAATATTATTAAGATATTTAAATATTTTTTAATAAATTAAACTTAAAAAACTCTTAAATAAAAATATGATATATAACTTTTAAAAATTAATTTTAAATATATTATCAGAAATTCTTAAAGTTTATATAAATTTTTTAGCTACTTAGATCAAATAATATTAAACTAATAAAAATTATTCACATGCAGTATATTATTGTAATTGACCAATAAAATAAGTTTCACGTGATAAAAAATCACATGATATGTTTCAATTCTGATCAAAATATATAATAAGACCCAATTTAAAATGCTTATAACTTTTTATTTAAAACTTAAATTAAAATTCTGACCAGTAGTTTAATAGTACATATCTTAAACAATATTATTACCAGTTTATTTTTTTAAAATTCGATTTATTAAAGGCTCTAATAGCCTTTAAATATTATGTAATTTATTAGCGAGTTAAGAGCAAATTAAATAAATTAAACACAAAGTAATTATCATTTTTGAGATATTATATTCAGATTGTATAGTTATATTCACTTTTGATAATAGTTCTAATTAATTCCAGAACATGTATACTTTTTTCGGAGATTAATACCGTGATACTTTGCAGGGGCAGCATACCTTGAGATTGGCACAATAAAGACACTTTCAACAACGTGGCTGTGATTAATACATCTTGTATGTTTTTTCTCTCCTCCTTTGCATTGTAGCCAGGAAATGAACAAATCATGACAATCTAATTTCCATATGATAACTTCCAATTCTATGGCGAAAGTGTCACTCACTTTTTCTCCAATTATTAGGGTACTATAATAATTTGCGTATTTTTTTTATTATAACTTATTATTGCTAGTAAAAATACACCTTTTGTATTTTTTTTTTTTTAATTTCTATTCTAAGAAGATATTAGCGTTTTGCCTAAAACTCAAGTCATAATTTTCTTAAGAATATTTTTATTTTCCCAAGTTTGCTTTTGCTGTAGTTGCTTGTTCTCATCATTCTTATTTCTTACTATTTTTTTCTTGACGGTGCGTTCTTTGGCTTTATGTAAACGTGACATTTGTGCGCATGACGAAACCAAAGAACCGAAGTTGTTGCTGTCTTTTTTTTGGTGCTTGTCAGTGGAATCCATTGTTGACATTGATGGCAAAGACCTTCAGTGTTGCCCAAAGCGGAAGAGGATGCTGTTGGTGGTAAGGAGTTCAGTGAAGAAGAGGTACTATAAATTATTGATGAATTCGCTTGTACGGTTCGTGTATCAATTGGTGGGACAAAGTATTTTCCCGATACTGAAGAGATTCCATGATAGAATTGCTTATGATACCTGATTATTGTGAAAGATACACATGTAAATAAATGATAACAAATGCGATATCATAAACATAGACAAATTCATACCAATATGCACTATTTTTCAATTGCAACCATTTACCCGGTTCACATAAATCACAATATCCCTCCTTTGCTTGACCCATGAGTCGAACCCATTTAGGCGTATACAAGTCACCTGGATACCTAGTTCTCTGTCGTCGAGGCTTAGAATCTGGTCGGGTGTCATTAGGATCAATGAGCGGTAGTTCGGTAGACGATTCCTCTTCTTCCGCTTCCGCATTTTGTTGTGAATATTCTTGAGAATCAATTTGATGATGCTGGTGATGAAGATAATTATAAAAATTTTTGGGATTATCAAGACAAGAAGTGGGATATCCGGCAGCAGCAGCTGCAGAAGGAGTAAATGGCAATACGGGCGAAGACACCGGAGATGGTGTTGATTTAGATGATTTATCTTGGAAGTTAATATTAGAAAATTCGGTATCTTTTATATCTTGCGGTTTCACTCGTTTACGTGAAGGTTCTGATGAGGAGGATGTAATTTGATATATTTCTTGTTGGATTTGGGTATTAAAGAGCATATTTTGTGGATCTGATGGATTTAACGAAACATGTTCATTTTGAAATCCAAGGTTATTTTGCATAAAACGTTTGCGTAAATTTTGTTGCTGCTGTGAAAATGGTAAGCTGTTGTTACGGTTATTGTTATCATTGACACCCAATCGATAATATTGAAAAAGTGAAGGAGAAGAACGTATCAATTGTGATAACTGTTGCTGTGAACGTTGATGTTGCTGCCAAAACTCTGTATAATTCGACGGATTAGATAATGACCAATCGAAAGGGGCGATGTCGGTGCTAGAATTCCCTGAAGCTGCTTGGTGATGTTGCCGTTGTCGTTGTGTTAGCGATTCTTTAATCCCAAGATTTTGCTCCATCATTGAATAATTTTCATAATTATCAGAATTCATGGAATTCATGACAGAGACTCGAGACGTAAAATATGATCGATTAGGTTCAAGAAAAGATGGTAAAGGAGAGAAAGATGTGGTGTTTGAATTAGAAAAATTTGGTGATAATAAAGAATTAGTAGTGAAATTGTTGTTATCACCAAATAATTCGTGGGATTCGAGATTTTTGTTATGTTGATTCGGACAATTATTATCAGAACTATTGTTTGAAGGATGGTGCTCTTGATGTTGTCGTTGATTATTTTTAATTCGTCGTGCCATATTTGAGTTTGACGAATACTGGGAAGGAGAATCTGTTGAAGTATTTTCTTCCCACTGAAAGACCACTTTCTCACTGACATCTTCGATTTCACTAGCAAAAACAAAATCAAGTATTTCAGAAGATTTATTTTGATCAGGCAAAATTGATGTAGATGATGACGACGATTGAATGGCATGATTTAATGAAAGATTTTCTTGAGGAGTAGTCGACATGTTAGTGCTGTGATTTTCGTAGTTATAAGTAAAGAGAGAGTCATTCGACATAGGGTAAGTTGATTGTGGATTATTATTTTCGGCGAAAAGATTATTGATGTTTTCGCTCATATTAAATGAGCCATCACTATTAATACCAATATTCTTAGTAATAATAGTAGTGTCGGAAGCGAACAATGATCCATACCCGCCTGCATCTTCTTCGGATTGTGGTGAACTTGAACCAATAGTTGGTGGTGAATCATTCTGATGATATCTGCTGATGTTTTCCAATTCTTCAGGATTGAATTGTTGTTGAGTTGTCGTGACATTTTTAGATTGATGATTGCTATTTTTCGTAATTACTAGAAGAAATTTTTTATTCTAAGAAAACCCAATAAATATACTATGTAAATA
Source organism: Ambispora leptoticha (assembly GCA_910591765.1). Lineage (NCBI taxonomy): Eukaryota > Fungi > Glomeromycota > Glomeromycetes > Archaeosporales > Ambisporaceae > Ambispora > Ambispora leptoticha. The sequence goes on along the minus strand of CAJVPS010001011.1, from coordinate 14,008 downwards.
ATAAATTAACCACGTACCTCCTTTATTGTGATTTATTTCTTTTGTTTGCATATCCTTGTTCTGGCTATAATCTCGTTGATTGGTTTCTTCAAATGAGTTTGTTAAATTACCTTGGCGTTGAATATCTGCATCATCATTAATATTATTAATGCTTTTATCATCAATATGTGATTGCAATAGATTTTCCAATATGGGAGAATCATTGTCACCGTCAATAGTTTCCTCTTGCAGGGATTTAAAATAGACGGTTATATGGTTGTTAATAGTGTCAGGTTTATTATTGGAAGTATCATTTTGAGACTGAGGAATATTTGTTGTTGATTGGTCATCAAACGGTGGAGTTGTGGGCGAATGGGATGATAAAAAACCAGCGGAGGAAAGCGAATCTCCCGGTGCTTGTGGTATTTGTTCAAAGGTTTCAATGATGGGTGTTGTTGAAGGTGAAGGTGTCATTGAAGGAGGAGAACTTGTAATGTCAAGGTGTTTTTGCTGTTCGACTAGTAATTAGTAAATGAGAAAGTTAATATCTCATTCATTAAAGAGGGAAAGTAGCGAGAGAAATAAAAACCAAATACCTGAGAGCTTAGAAATTTCAAACATGAATTAGAAAAATAACTAGTAAAAGAGAAGATCGAAGGTTAGCAGTGAGTACAAGCTTGCTAATTAACTTTATGTGTTGTCTACATTCTTACATTTAATTTATATAGTAATAATTTCAAAATGAAAAAGTATGCTCGTTCACACAAGACTGGCTAAGGAAATCCCAACAATTAACACTATTACTTCGTTACTCTTTCGTGTTTGTAGATCAAAAACAAATTTGGAAACAATGAAATAAATATTTTCGTTTTATGTAATTCTTAAAAATTTGTGGTATTTCTAGTCTCTTACGCCCTGCGAAGAGTAATTTTTTTAATTTAATCTCAGAAAAAAAGTCTCTGTGTACGTGTATAATTACTAATTTATTTATTATTAATATGTGAATCAAAGAAAAGCGATACGAACTTTATTATTTTTATTTCATTCTCTATATATTAATGTCAATATGCGATCAATGACTAGCAGGAATGAATCTGCAGGAAATGATTTTCTGATTCGAGTTTTTTTTTTTGATAATGACGAATAGGAAAAAATGAAGAAATTATGGTAGCGTCTTTTTTTAGTTTGCTAATTTTTCATTATTCATTCTATTCAACCACTCACCAAACACCACAAAAAAAGTAGGGAGAAAAATAGGAACCCAAGAGAGTGTACTTCAATTCAAATAATTATTAAAACAAAAACCACATACTCTAAAAAAGTTTATGAAATGCATCATATATCAATTGAATCATTTTGATGATGATGAAGAGTGTAAAAAAAAATCGATCGCCCTTTTTTTTAAATAGATATCATTGATGAAAAACTCAGGCTTTGATGCCAAATATCCATCTAAATTCGAATGCCTTTACTCTTCTAAGTAACAATATTGCTAATCTTTTTTTATTAAAAATTTACACGCGTTTATAATACTTGATTCTACGTTCTATAAATATTGCCAATAAAGGTTGCACGAATCGTTTGATCCGGATTAGACTATCAATTATGTATTGTGTAATGATAATAATTTTTAATTGATTGGTTGAGATACAAATGAATGATCGACCAATAGAGGCATCATTCAAAGACAAAATTTGGCACAGCCTTCAAGCTTTCTTAATCAACACAAAACATTTTCAAGGATTGTGTTTATTTACAACAATCGGAAAGGACCAATCTGAAAAGAATTACAGACTTGTTTCATAGGAACCATGTGCACGTTTTCCAAGCTGTAACACTTTTTCTTATTCGATGATGATGATGATGAATTGGTCTTTTTTGAGTAACAGAGACATAAAAGGAATCCATAATATAAAAATCCACGATAAAGGTCATTTTATTTGCGATAAGGATGCTATATCTGGAATTATGTTAAAAATGTTCCAAAATGTTGAATAAATACCCTTGAGGCCAGAAAAAGTGCAGCTTTTAAAGAGGTTTCTACTATACAGTGTGTATCGATTCTTCAAGTTCTAATGTTTAAGTGTTGAACTATCTCATCAAAATTCAAAAAACACTCCTTCAAAAATGTTTATGAATAACTATAGAAACCAAAAAAAAAGAACGTCGATCACCAAACATTATTGACTATATGCTATTCTTATAGAAAATTTTGTGCAAATAAACAAAAAATCCATAAACAAACAAGGATAAATATATATATAGAAAGAATTATCCCATTCCACAAATAGCCAAATCCCTCATCTGTTGCAGCACTTCCTCAATTTGACCATCATGATGTCTATCCTCCGGGAAATATTGTTGTAATGCATCCAATTGTTCATAACTTTCCTGGCAAAACTTCAATTGAATTTTCACAAATGCTTCAAATGTTGGATCTATATAATCCACTCGCAAATCAATTAGTTGTGGCAATTCTTCCAAGAGTTTCGAGTTGAGTGATTCATACGTTTCTCGAGCTGTTTCTGCTTGTTGTTCCACCTTAAGTTAACCAAAAAAGGGAAAAGAAAATAGAATCAAATATCTCATAATAGGATGAATATTACATTATTGTACGAAAATAACACTAACCCTCGGTAATTTAGTCGGATCATCCGATGGTTTTTCAACCAACTTTCGAACTTTTGAGCGCATCGCATCGTAATCCAATAATTTCTTATGACGACGTTTAATGCTCTCGTTAATATCGGGAAAGTAGGCGCAGAAACGACCAAGCGGATCTAATACTGTTTGACGATACGGTTCGTCCTATACACCAAAGGTTATTTAATTTATTTTTTATTTTCATTGTCTCATTTTGAAGTTACCCACCATAAAATTACGACATTCAGTATCTAATTTTTCAACTGCTTTTTTATATTTTGCTCCCACAAGTGCATTATCAGAATCCTCATAAAAATTATCAATCGTTTCGGCAATCCGTATTTGAGCTGCGGTCATTGCTTTTTGGGTTGGTAAAAGATCGGTCAGATTGGACTATCAGAGAGAGATTCAATTAAAAGATTATAAAAGCCCTAATTTACCGCGTACAGAATCCAGGTATCCTTTTGCTTCTTTGTGGAGCTTTTCGGATTTTTGTTGTAAGCTGTATTTTTTAAAGGATTAGCCTTTATTTTCCTTCGAGACAAAACTATTTCCACTCTTATAAATTACATCATTGATTCTCCATATTGCACCCACTTCACTTGCTTGAATTTACAGAAATTCAACATTTCCTATAACTAATATATTGTGCCACCACTTACTTTTTAATTCTTCGTTCTTCTTCATCAAACTCTCGGTCGACCTAGAAACAAAATTCATGTAAATAAATATTCACTCAAATAAAAATGATAGACCACATATAAAATTACTAACCGTCTTTTCAATCGCACCGGTCCTTTGCATAATCTAAAATATTCAAGAAAAATAATGTTATGTCATATTTTGCAAAAGTAACATCATCATCATCGTAAAAACATATACCGTAGTACCGGTACGATTCAAAGTTTTTTTAAAGCCCGACCTAAATTAATAAAAAATATTTCCATGAGCAATCGTTTAAAAGAACTGCATATTCCAAACAACGAAAAATCTTTGGTTCTCCATGATTCTGGCACTTTAGTGTGTTAAAATATTCCTTTTTTTGATTTCATAAAGAAGTAAGTTTTTTCTTACATAATAGTGGTACTTGGGACAACTACTCTACTTCTTTCTTTAAATGAAAATATTATGCATCGCCAAAATTTCGTTCCCGACAAAAATATTTGAAGAACTAAAATAACAAAGATCTCTTTCACCAAATCTCGGAATTTAAACTCACCAACTCATAGTTTCACTAAATAAAACTGTTCACACAACGAAAATTATTAAATCCGTATTAGAAGAGCTATTTATTGGATGCTAGAAAACAACGATTTGTTATATATCCTAAAAAAGTTCATTCGCACTATTTCATTTGAAACAATATTCCCTTTTTGATGAGCAAAGACTACTTATCAGAATTATGCATCGTGATACACAATTTACTATGAGAATTGATTAATGAAACAAGTAAGCAAATACAAAAATTTTTTTTCCATTTATTTCATTGTTTTTTCAAATTTGCCTGTATATGCGATTACAATGATGATGAGTATGCTAAAGAGGTTTTATGTTAAAAGATAGCGTGCGTGCAATATAAATTGATTATATAATACACGCATGAAAGGGCACGAAATACGATATATTGATACAATTACATTGTTGAGGATGCAATAAAAAATAAAAGAAAACTAAATAAATAAAATAAATAAATATATACTATAAATTAAATAGAATTTATATGCAGTCGATAGGTAATAAATGAATAAATTAATATTTCTCTAATTAATGATAATGATAACCGAGTCTAATAGTCATAGATCTATGGTAATGCGTATACAAAACCTATCACAGCATTAAAATGAGTGGACATTTTTTAATTATGTCGTTAAGAATTCTCAAGGTCAACTGGCTGGGTTTCCAACTGTTGACTTTTACGGTAGTTATCCTCTGAACTTCCATATAGATCAAACAAACTTAATGTGGAACTTCTATACGTTTCGGGTGCAGAGTCTTTGGGTGCAGAGTTTGTGTTGGCGACCAAAGTGGTGGCTGATTTTCCAGAAGACAAAGAAGATCTAGCTGATGATGTATTGGACTCTGGATCAACATATATCGAATCGTTGTCATCTGACATTTCCGCAGCTGCGTCGAATTTAGGCGTGCTAGGAGCACTAAAGTTATCTTGATTTTTATCATTTGACACGCCGAATTTAGGTGTACTAGGAGCACTAAAGTTATTTTCGGAGTCTTGATTTGAATCTTTAACTGCGGAGAAACTTGCTACTTGTTTTCGAGCGACGTTAACTTTAACTGCAACTTGTATATTGGATAGTTCAGATTCTGAATCACGAGCAGAATCAGGTTCTTTATCATTATTGTTGTTTGGTAAATTTTTAACTGTGATTGGTGCAACTGATTCACGATTAGAAGGTGTTACTGAGATCGACGGTAGGGATTCTTGTTCGTTCTTTTCTTCACTCTTTTTTACGCCAGTCAAGTTCGCCTTGATTTCTTCTATCTTTGTAGCATTCTGTTTAATTGGCGAAATTGGTGATGCTGGACGAGATGATGTTTTAGAACTTACACTTCCACGTAGCGGTGAATCGCCCAATGGTTTACTATTTACATCCTTACTAAAGGTTGCAGGAATTTGTATTGAAGATCTTTTAATAGGAATTGGCGTGGGTTCTTTACCAGGCTGATTCATTTGTGTTGAAGATCTTTTAGCGGAAATCGATGTGGCTTCTTTAATAAAAGGTGACATTTGAATTGAAGATCTTTTGATCGGGACCGGGGTTTTCGCAGCAGATTTAGCCTCATTTTCAAACTTCTTGACGCGATCATTAACTATTCCGACAGCTTTCTTTGGTTTTTTACCTATAAAGGTAGGTGAAATCGGTGGAGATACTGACTCTGTTGGTTTCAGATTTACAGTTAAGTTTTTCTCTGAACTAGAAGAAAGAGTCTTATTTAGATTATTAGACACCGGGCTCTTTGATTCTGTATTTTTAGGTTCTTTTTTATCTTGAGCATCCGAAATTGTCGATGGTTCTTCCGTTAATGACTTCTTCAAAATAGTATTTTCAATCGAAGGGAGTGTTGAAATTGGTTTAAGAGGACTAGACTTAGACTCCTGGCTAGCAGTCTTATCTTTTGGGGACAAAGATAACACTGAAGGAGGTGTTGAGATTCCTGAACTTTTTACTACTGGGGGGGAAGAAGGATTAGATTGAGGAATTGGATCTAGGGGAGCTTCATCTTTTTTAATAAAGATCCGAGCTTCGGGTATATTTATTGGCGAAGGTGATGGTGTATTTCTTATCAATCTCGAGTTCCTATTATGAGTAGGATTGGGAGTTTGTGGAGTGGTATTAACAGCACCGGAACTATTATTAGTTTGCTGAGTTGTTGCTTTACTGCTTTGATCGGTAGGCGTGAATTGCGCCAATATATCTTCTAAACCCTCCAAAGGATGCGAATCCGGCCGTTTTTGAGCAAATTCAGGCATATTTAGCGTTGTTTTACTTGCGCCGAAATTCTGAAGCATCATTTCCATATGTTCAACGAAAGATGATCGGTCTGGTTTTTCTTTTTCAAGATCTTTAGAAAGTCGTAAAAACAACTTCTTATCATCTTTTGGAGATAACGAAGAAGTGGGACGAAGTGGAGAAGAAATCCTTTTACTTTTTTTACTTTCAAATTGTGAAGATAATGAAGAAAAAGTGGGAAGAAGTGGCGAGGAAATCCTTTTATCTTTTTTACTCTTAGTCTGTGAAGATTGCGAAGATGATGAAGTTGGAGGTTTATCATCTAAAGGAACAGATGAAAAAGCATCGTCAGACTGAAGTACATTTTGTAATGATTCTCGATTTTCATTATAGTAAGAAAATGTGTCAGAATCTGTCTTCTTTGGAGAAAGTAATCTTGCACCAGAGTTATTGCTGATGGGAGATATAGGTCGAGAATTATTGTTGCTGCTAAGATCAGAGAAACGTGAATTAGAGGTTATACTATTATGCTGATTCAGAAGTGGCAGATCTGTTAACCATTGTTTGGAAAAGGTGGACTGCGTCGGTTTTTCATTAGACACATCAGCAGACTTTTCTTTATCACTTTCATTCGTGCCATACAAGTAATCCCAAGTAGCACCACCGGACGAGGCTACATTATAATTCGATGTGTCGTCTTTTGTACTAGAATTGACATTCTTGGTTTGCGTCATTTGTGGGGTATAGTTCGAAGAATCCGATGCATATTGTGGGGCTTGTTTTGAATATGCCGAAGAGTTTAGACCAGAAACATCATTATACGCTGGTGTCTTAGAAAAGTCCAATGATCTAGTTTGTGATTCATCAGGATTTCTATTCCACTCTTTATCCTCCGAATCTTTACGACGATTGATTTTTTTTCGTAGAAAAAATCCAGCCAAACCAATAGCCACCAATATTCCCAATCCAATTCCTATATATGCACCAGCACCTAGTGAATTAGAACTGGAACTTGTTTTCTGTACAGTAACATCATTGGATGTGATGGCAGCAGCTGTTGCAGAAGGCACCCGACTATTTATGGTTTTACTCGAGTCAGATGATACAATGGTTGCTTTTGCTGTTGTGAATGCTTTTGGTGTAGATTTTGTATTCGATACATCGTTTGGCAAGGCTGCTATTCGAGTATCGTTGACTTTACCATCTTTGTTGTTGCTACCGTTAGGCGAGGATGTTGATTTTGAAGTAGTCGTCGTTGTACTTTTTTGAGAATCGGTATCTAAATAAAAAAACAGAATTCAGAAAAACACGAAAAAAATTTTGAGTCGATTATCATGAATATATTTACCCTTGGCAGCACGCTTTTGAACTCTTTTTGAATTGGACATTTTTTTTATAGCTACTCGTTTGAATTAAATAATAACAATAATATACAAAAATATAATTCTATCTGCACGCGTGCACAATTTATTTTTGTAAAATATATTCTATTTAATGCACTGACTGATAGACTGTGAATTAATTTATTTCTCTTTTATTATAAAATGCACAGCATTTGGTTTAAGCCAAAAGGAAAAACCGGTATTATGTTGGGGATATAAAAGAATAATTTTTTAAATAAGGGTTGTGTAAGGATATATAGAGAAAGAGAAATAAAAGAATTTAAGAGATTTACAAAACGCAAAAGAGCAAGAGGAAGAGAGAGAAAAAGTATAGTAGTAAAGTGATGACTAAAAGAGAGAGAAAAGTGAAAAAACGCGTTTAACTGGTTCGTTAGAGGTTTTTTCCTTATTTTACAGTGGGTAATGATAGGAACACGCACTCTGCAAATATTTGCGCGAGCTGTTCGTTGGAAAGGAGTTTAGGTGGGTGGATGGGTAGAGGGAGGGTGTAAAAGTAGGTTGGCAGAAGGTATTCTACCGGGCGAACAAGTAAATATTGACGCGATGTAAATTAATTTAATGCTTATATTTAAAAAGAAATGCAATGCGACATCCCCGAGCTCCAATCATCGCCGTGGAAAGTATACACCAAAATTAGGATTCATAATCTAATTCGCATATAAATATATTGTGTGTATTTATTATACATCGATATGATCGTGCGTGTGTTGCATGCGTTACACGAGCACTGCATTGTAGAAATTAATTTTTACTGTATTGTCCTGAAAATTAATTTCATTGCCTCTTCCAGCTCAATCAAATGCAACCTTACCGGCCACCGTTCCAATCGCCACAAAAAGACTCGCAATTCTCCCGAGACACACAACAACAGCAAGGACAAAATTGGACAACAGAAGCTTCGTCATTTCAATATTACACGCAAAATTACATTAATTATCCACAACGACCTGGCTTTCCTGGTCCAAATTTGCGTCAGCAAATTAATATAAATCAGCACACCCCTTATCCTATCACAACAAGCACCAATACAGCAAGTGCGACTACATTTGAAGACCCGAATCAACAAAGTATATATTCTTTCCCTGGTGACAATTATTCCCAGTTTGATTCTCAACACGCATTTGTGAGACCGTCTCTTCCTCAAACGACATTTAACTTTCAGCACGAAGCGCCACCCGGCGTTTCATTGGAGAGTTCTTTACATAAAAGTAAGCATTAAAATGCATTTAATATTATTTTATTTCCAAAGTTTGTAAACGACATTTAGACGAACAGAACTCTAGTGCGGAACAGCTGTGGCTTAAGTCGTGGTTAAAGTCACATAATATTCAGTTTCAAGAAAAATCATTCAAGCTACCGAGAATTAGTGATGCGCGAAAGAAAGTGCTTCGTGTTCAAGCACTTAGGAAAGAATTAGGTGAACAACTGGAAAAATTGAAAACTGCAAAAGGTTCGGCTAACGAAAAAGAATGGGAGTTGATGGTGTCCAATATCGAGAAAATCAAGGTAAAGGGATCCGTTTTTATCATTCTTAGTTGACATAAAAATTTAATATGAAATTTACATATTTAATGCTAGAATAGTCGGAATATGAAACGAATATGAATGAGATCTTAAATGAGGAATTTCAAATTAAATTGAAGCAGAAAATATCAAAGATACAACGTCATAAAGTCTGTTAATTAATTTATATTGATTTATTTGTTCATTTGCATTGTATTGATTTCATCATTAATTTCAGAAATGGCAAAAGCAGCATATCAAAAAATTACAAAATGTTCGTGACGAACGCAGACGGCGCCGCGAGACACTACACAAAACAATCGATGAATGGCGAACAGAATGGATTGCAAAAGAATTAGCATTTAAAAGAGTGAGATTTGATAATGACTTCTCTAGATCGGCTTACTTTTCACTCAATATTTTTCAATTCATAGGAACAAGCTCGCAAAGAAAATGCTGAAAAGCGTGTTGAGGAAGCCGAAGCGAATAAAAATAGACATAAAGAGATGTCAAAGCTTCTTGAAAAAGTGAAAAAACTTCGAGATTTACGTCGGGAAAGACTCAAAAGAGAAGGTGCGGATAAGAGAATAGTTAAAATAGACGAGCTATACTCAATATTGTTATTATATATAGGTCATTTTTTTCCGGAGGAGGATAATGAATTTTTCAACAAAGTTGCCTCATTAAATGATGCAATGAAAATTGAAGAGGAACGACTTGAAAGGGAAAGAAACGCGGCCGCTGAACAGAAACGCAAAGAAGCGATGGATGCAGGAATGAAGGAACGTGAGCGAGAACGTGATCCTTTATATGAATATTGGCACCAAGCTGAATTCGATTTGGATAATCTTGTATCCATCAGGTGATAAAGCACTTTTTTTAGACAAGATTTTTTGCTTTTTCGCTAACTTCTTCTCCCCCCCCCCCACCTCAAAAGACGTCAATGGGATGCATATATTGTCCCACCAGGTACACAAGGCGCATCCCGTATTCCACCAAGATTTGTTACTCCTGCCCCTCCAGCTAATTACATCTGGGCATCTTGTCTCACTCATGGAAATTCTTGACACGTTAAGACAAGTAAAGAAAGAAATATTTTCTTTATTAATAAAGTGTGACATGACAAGAATTTATCTATTATGCGGAATAAGAAACTCAAAATTGTTCATGCCTTTAAAAATTGGATGAATAAATAAGGTAATTAAAAAAAGAATAAACTCAATTCTCATGTTAAGGCCAGTTGATAGGATGAAAGGATGATGTGGGGATAGTTGCAAAATTTTGTCAACAACAACTATTAGGGGTGTATTGTTGATCTTCATCGATATGTATCACACCATTTTGGTTTTGACGAGGTCTACCTTGGTTTCGTTGTTCAATCTCTAATATTTTTGATACTAAATATCTTGCTGCCTCATCAACATTATGATTCTCTTTTGCTGATGTTTCAAACCTTTACAATTATTAATAATAAAAATTAATAAATTTATTCAAAAATAAAAAAGTAAAATTTTTTTTTGCTTCTATACCATCTAACAAATCCGTTCTCTTCACAGTATTTGATCATTTCTGATTCACTCTTGTTTGAACATCCATCCTTTAATAAATCGCACTATTTGGTATTGTGATTAGTATTGATGAATTACTTAAAGATGATAACATTAAATGATAAATTTACTTTATTGCCCATTAATACAACAGGAATTGATCCACCACCCCATGCTTCGGGTAAAGAGACTTTTTGATCAAGATCGTTCTTCCATTTGGTGACCCCGTCAAAAGTCGAAGAACGTGTAACGTCATACACAACGAGCGCTCCCAAGGCTTCTTTATAGTAAACCTTTATGTAGTAAAATGTGATGTGAAAGAATGCAATTAAAAATTGTCAATTAAGAGTAAATTATCTTAATGAATTGATTCAATTTGCTACTTAAAGTTACTATGAATAAAGGATAGAGAAAATACTCTATTTACTTTTGTCATATTTCCAAATCTTTCCTGGCCAGCAATATCCCATAATTGGAGTCTGACTACCGTGTCAGGTGACCACTGTAACACTTTTAATGCAAAATCAACTCCGATCTGTTTAAAAAATGGGCGTGTAAATTTATAAAAAATTCATTAAGCCAATATTCGACTCTGTAGTAACAAATTGAAAATGATTTTGTACATAAGGAATTAATTTCTAATTTTCTATTCCTTTTTTTTGCCGTAATCAGTCAAAAAATCGGAAAGTAAAAAAAAATACCGTGCTCTTATAATGCATTGAAAAGATGTTATGAACATATCGTTTAATAATGCTGGTTTTTCCTGTGCCCAAATCACCAATTACAAGTATTTTATATAAATACTCTTTTACTTCCGGTAGATTATGATCCTAAAAGTAGCAGAAAAAGCAAAAAAATGAATCGTTAGAAAATTTTAACCACAACTTTTCTTTAGAACGTATTATCAAATCATGAATCTATTTCATCTTTATATTAAAAGGTAGTCTTCCTATTTACCATTTTATTTCTTATCTGTGAGTTGAGTTTTCCCGAATGTACAATTATGATTTAATAGTTTTGTTGGTAGTGCTAATAACAAGAAATTTTTGGAAATACGTTTCAAAAAAAACCAAAAACCTTAACGTTAACAAAGGAGAGGCGTACTTTATTGACCACGCAACAAACTTTTGCCCCTCCAATTGAAACTTTTTACGTGTGTAACATATGGTGTAATTAAACATAATCGTTATCTGTATCTGATCTCACAGTTCTATTTGGGTTGTTATTGTTACCGATTAAAGTTTCTAATTACGTCCGAAACCCCGAATTGACAAAAAATAGGAATAAAAATATACCAAAACAAACAAGGTCCAAATTAGCATTTGTTAAACTAAAAAATACAAGAAACGAATGTACTAATAAAAAATGTTGGAATTTTATTATAATCTACTAAATACTAACCTTTAATATCCAAACTGTTATTTTTCTTTTTTAGTAATAATTAACATAATAATAATCAACCCGACAAAACAAATCCGACACAAAATATATTGAAAAATGAATATTACTCGAAAACCAATGCCTAAATCTGTCTTGGAATACTAATTAAAAATGTCAAAACTGCAATTTTACATGATCTGGTGCAAAAATGAAGATACATAATATAGAAATATAATTTAATAAAATATATAATACAGAAATATAATTTAATAAAAAAATAAAATAGAAAAATAATATAATACTTATATAATAATAAAATAATAAAAAAATAATAATAAAAATTAAAAATTAATAATAAAATAAAAAATATTATATAATTTAAAAAAAATTTAATAAATTAATAGTAATATTATAGAAATTATAAAATTATATATAATTATATAGAAATTAATTTATATTATAAAATAATTAATTTAGATAATTTTTTTAAATATAATTTATTAAAAAAATACTATAATTTAAATTTTTTATTATTTAAAATTTTTTTATTTAGCTTATTAAGTTTAATAGCCTGTTATATAGAATAATCTTGGAAATAACTTTAACTAAGATTGAAAATTTTAAGAAATTAAAAAATTGATTTTTACATATTATATGATAATCACATATATTTTAATATTTTTATTAGATGAAAAATTAGATTGGATTGAATTAGGATTAAGTCATGAATTATCTAAATTTGATAATCTAACAATAATATATATTTAGTTATTATAATAAATTATTAAGAAAGAATAAAATACATTATATTTAATAATTTTAATAACTTATACTATTATATTCTGACTAATCATATACTACCCTATCAAAAGTATCTGGTTGATTAATAAAAATTATATTTGATTATAAATATTTAATATTTAGTTAGCTATTCTTGATTTTTAATATATACTTTAATCTAATATAATATACTTTCAATCAAATTAATATAAATTTCAGATAGGATTCTTTTTTATTCTTCTTACAAAGCTTCTTCAAGTTCATAAAAATTCTTTGGATGCACAGATCATTTTTGAAGTTTTTATTCAAGTTTATGTCATAAATATTTAATAGAATTAAGATTCAGAGATTAGAAAGGCCAATCTGGAAGAATCTTAATCTCAAATTCATTTAACTCATAATTTTTTTCTATTTTAAAATATATTTCAAATGATATAGTAAAAAAAAAGTTAAAAATTATCATTACGTAAAATTATTATTATTTATATTTTTATTATCAAATTAGATATATATTATAATATAAATAAATAAATAAATTTAATTATCAGAATCAGAAGATTTATTTTTTAAAAAAAATATACTAATTGATATATCCAATCTTGAGAAAATCAAAAAAAGCTTGATTGAATACTTTTGATAAAGTAGTGTATAGTGATGGGAGTTGTAACTAGTCATAACTCTATCATAATTCTCTGATTGGCTACCATAACTTTATCGTAACTCTCTGATTGACTGTCACAAGCTGTAACTAATTGAGAAGTCATCTTTAGTAATATATATATTACAAGTATATTTTATATATAACTTTTTTCTATTATTAATTTATAATATTTGATTTCTAATTATTCTTTATATTATAATACTAATAGATTTTTAACTTATTTAAATTTATATTTTTTATTGATATTATTATTATTAACTTATTATTATTTAAAAAAGCTTAATTTTAATTTCATATTGATCTGATAAGTATTTTTTTATATTAGTTTATAAATTATTTTAATTATATTATTATTTTACTTTAATTATTATACTTAATAATAAGTTAAATTATCTATTATACAAGTTTTCATATCTTATTATATTTAAGTTTTTTTTTATATTATATAATATAAAATACATATCATGATCTTAAATATGATTAAAAAATTTGATATTGTTGTGATATGAACCTTTAGTAGAAATTAGTTAATTATATTTTATTGATCATTTCATATCACAATATGATTGGATGAATAATTCTTTATATCTTATTGAATATTAGCTTTAGAGAATATTATTTGTAAATATTTTTAGAAGATTT
>CAJVPS010001010.1:0-18069 GCA_910591765.1 Ambispora leptoticha | reverse complement strand
AAAGATCAATTGATTGGTCGCATTTTCCAAGTTTGAAAAATTATGAAATTAAAGAAATTTATGTTACTACGGTAACAATAACACTAAAACCACGTAACTGTTTATTAGATTTAATTACGGGATAAATCTTCTCCGCAGTACCTCCACCGTAAGTATAAAATGAATCATAAAAAACTTTGGAATGCCAGTGTATTCGATAATCATGAAAGAACGTTTATGCTACGGTTATTGTTTATCTTGTAGTTGGAACGGCCTACCCAATAAGACTACTGTCTGCCCCGTAGACTGTTTTCGTATCGAGGATGAACTCGGGATCTTTTTCCCCATTCTGGCGATACATTGTTTGGAATGCGGATATTTTTTTGATTATCATAGTACCCGACGGGCTTATACATAACACCAATTGTCCCGCAAGACCCAAATACAGTAAAAGATACGCTTGCGAAATAATCCAAAGGCGCTTTAGATCGTGGATGAAAATCCGAACAAATTCTGCCAAAATTATCCAACGGGCCGTTATTCCATGGCTTTTTCGATTAAATGGGCCATTCGCAAAAAAAGCTTCGAATCGATATTACTGTTTAGCTATATCACAAACTTAGTCTAAATGATCAATATATATGCGAAATATTGTTTAGATGGGGCCCTTTAGGGGCGTCTCGAAGAGACAGCATTATTCTCATTCCGTGAGTCAAAATCATGTATAATCAATAGGCTTTAGAAAAATTATAATAATAAACTTAAATGATAATAGAGTGTGCTCTTTGACCCTCTGATTTATATCCACGATCAGAAAAAAAAATTTTATTAATATATATAAAATACATGAGGCGAGAGAATTATCTACCCGTTATTCTTCGGTAAATTTTTTGATCCTCGATCTCTTACTGTTTGGGGAATTATCTACACTAATCCGGTCCTTCAATAATCCAACAATAACACCTAACACCCGTTTTACGTCTTTTCGAATAGAGTCAAGATCCTTCTCGAGCGCCGTTTTAGAGAGATTTATTTGATATTCACTTTTACTGGTGCAATAGATCCCATCGGTAGCAAAAATGATGAAATGCCATTCCGTTGCTAGAGGCAGAGCCACATTGTTTCACAATAAAAAATAAATTTATAAATCGTATGTGGCACAACCAAAAAATCTATTGCGGGGATTATATGATATTAAAATCTATAAGTACCTGTAGAAACTATTCCGTAAAGATAATCGTATTCATCCTTGAAAGCTTCATCTGCTGTACGCTTCTTCTTATTTGTATGATATGCACTTTCTAATTGCATAATATTCTGAAGGTAACCGATTTCGACGTTACGAGGCTTTCCTTCTGCTATACACATAAGATCCTCGTTCCCTTTTATGGCATAGTCGACACGACCAGATGCCTCCTCACCGGAAACTCCTTTTTGGTACGCTATATAGATTTTTTTTTCTTCCTTGGTAATTCGTCGGACGATAGCCAGAGATGCGTTTAATATAGACGTAATAAATACACAACGTGTGGCTTCATTGGTACTATCTTGCATTGTTTCCAGATTCGAAAGTCTCAACGTTATTTCATTCATACATTGATCGAGGGTTTTGTCATTATCATCGATTTCCTCGAAAACTATATAACAGAAAAACGTTAACATAGAATCAATGTTCGATCGTGACATTTTGTCACGGTTTTTACCGATCACTTTTTGCCAAGAAATTTGCGAGACCGCGTGGTCCCGGAAAAATCCAAGAAATTTTTGCTTCACTGCCTATACATATAACTTGAAACACGTACCATGAACAAACTTGTTAATCGATACCTGTAACAAAGCAAGTTTCTCCCTTAATTCTAATACCTCTTGACTCGAATTGGTGGTTGATGCAGACGTTTCGACTATAACATGGATATGCCTCTTGGGTAGCTTCTCGGACCAGTAATCCTCTACATTTCGGGTTGCAAAGAGTTCGGTTTGATCTTGGAGTGAGAGATTGCTCAGCTGATCGTCGTGATCATCAGGAATTTCCACCTTCCATAACTTGCAGGAAAATTATCGAACTCTGGTGCCTTTTCCGCCTTAATAACTTTTTTGAGGTGGCCAACAAGCTGATCCTTATCTATATCGACAGTATTTCCTTTAAGCAAAGTGATAGACATACAGTAGCTACTTATATATTGTTTTTTTGTGAAAAATCGATTATGCATGTTAAGTTACACAGGTTACACGATCAGGTTTTATTACTCGAAAACGGATGACTCCTAAGCGGAGTTCAAATTATAAATACGTCAGTTGCGTACTTTTCACTGAAAAATTTTTTTACTTTAAACACGTTCACGCTAACCATTTTAGAACATTGTAACTTATCTATAATGTTAACCGCAGAAATCATGGTATTTATAATTTTTGAATAATACAATTTCTAAATAATTTTTATAGAGTTTCCAGATATTTTGTGCCGTTTTAGGTGATGCCATTGGGAACTCTTTCCCAGTTGATATCAGCAAAGACACGAGCGTTGGGCATCTCAAGGAACTCATCAAAAAAAAGAAGGAAAATTCATTTGCCAATGTTGACGCGGACAAACTGAATCTATGGAGTGTGGATATTCCTACCAGAGGTAAAGATATGAAAACCAAAATATACGCCGAGAATATCAAAGAGGGTGTGATGTTATCTCCATTCGATACTGTTGGAGAATATTTTCAAGAATCCACCAGAAACATCCGAATTATCGTACAACCGCCTGTTACCACTGGTAAGTATCTTACCTTTCGAACAAGAAATTTGCGGTTATCTCATTCTTTTATTTCTTTCATTCGGTTAGCAAAAAGAAAAGGGGAAAGTGACGAAGAAAGTGGGAACCGAAAGAAAGAGAAACGAACATGTATGTAATATATTGCTTGTAACGTTAACCCGTAATCTTGTTTTGTTTTCTAAAGTTCATTTCTTCTTTCTACGATTTATCTGATATTAAAGATCCTGATGAATCAGATGAGGGTCGGGACAGTCTTATGGTTATCTCATCTGAAAGGGTAAAGTGGATCACTAAGTTTGTAGAAAATAACCATATTAGCCTTTTGCGCAGTCCTCCATCATCAGGCAAGAGTACTCTTGGACAGGTGCTCCGTGACTATTTTGAAAGTCTCAATTATGATAGCATATACATTAGTCTTGCTGGTATACATGGTGGAACAGAAATCTACGATAAGAACCTCTTTGAAAATTTCTGGAAGGACAAAGTTGGTAGAACCTGGACAGAAATCAGTAAATGCAAAAAGTCTACTTATGTGTTCATCGACGAGATACAGGTTATCTATGGTAATGGCGCTCCATTCTTTTGGGGTACAGTGAAAGACCTTTTATCAAGCGAATCAAATCTTCAAAATATTCGGATAATTTTGCTCGGCACATACCATCCAACACTTGATCCTCAAGTGACACCCGTGGAAATTCGCCATACACTTGGTTTGAATGCCCTACTTCTAACATGGGAAGAAGTCCATCAGCTTATAATGATCTATATTCAGAGACATGCTATTTTGGGTAGCCCGAGTTTTATCATCCCTGAACCTGTTCGGAAGGCAATCTTTAATCTCACTGGTGGACATCCTGGTTTGTGTCGATTCATTTTAACCGCGTTACGCAATCAATTTCGTGAAAATGGAAAAACAGTGGAAATGTTACGGTATCTTGCTTCATCACATCTACGAAATGGTTTAATAGCAACTGCACGTGCTTTTTACTGGATCCGTGATTGGAATATAACTGATGAAGAATCAGAATTTATTCGCGAAAAGCTACTCAATCAAATCGGCATTCCCTTTACTGCTGATGCCTTAAATCCTGTTGTTAAGAAATTTATTAAGATGGGTCTCTTCTCCACGATTGATTCTAATGAACAAATCCAATTTTCCGCTCCTATAATGCGAGTTATTCTGAGCCACCACCTATTCACCGCCCCTGTAAATTTTAAGTCATTACCTGCAGAAACCTTTGACGAGTTTTTGGTGCGAACAATTGAGCGCATGAGCCCATCTAAGTTGTATGAATCGTTTGGAAAAGGATATGGTGCTAATTCGCATTTATATGAGAGAAGTTGGCAAATGGAATGGTATCGTACTGCTACAACTGTAGTCCCAAAAGGTACTTCAATAAGTGCTGATGTTGGTGCCGTGTTTGGCTCTGCTGGATTTCTGGATTTCTATGTTAATGGAGAACTTTGCTGGGGAATTGAGCTGACGCGCGAGGGTGATCGTTTGAAGGAACACGCAGAAAGATTTGAACAAGATGGCGAGTACGCTAACGTTCCATTAAAAAATTGGGCCATCATTGACTTTCGACATCATACAAAACAAGTAAGAGAATTAAAACAAAACTTCTGGTATGTGCTCTATGAGGATAACTATAAACGTGTTACTATCAAACGTCGTGATCAGGATGACAAAATCCTCGACTTATATGGTGATGAAGCGTAAATTTGTAGCCATTCGTTATCATGTTACACAGAAACTGTGTTATTATAAACAAAAAATTTATTGAGTGACTTAATAAAATTAATGGAGTAGCGGACGTTTAAAGGAAGGAATTTCACGAGCCCTAACCCATAATATGAGAGTTCCTTCCCGCTACTCTGAATTATTAAAAACTACATTTGTTTTGCTATCGATCCAAGCATATCTCTACTAAGTTTTCCCACCCAAGATCAAGAATATCAACGGCTACGATACCACACATATCATCAAAAGAACTCTTTCTGCCATAATTCTATCAAAATTGGTTCCAGATTTCTGAAGTCATATTCAAAAATGATTGTTGGCTTGAATCAGAAGTTTGGATTGATCTGTTTCCTCGATAGGCTCAATTCTTATCTCGTTTTGGAGTGTCCCGTTGGTTGATGTGAATTCGGTTGTGACTCAAGATTCTTTAGATCTCTACTATAAATTTTTCTCACATGAATCGAGTTCAGTTACAATTCTGGCATCACGATTAGCGAGCTCAGTAGTGAGTCGGGTATTACTCGTAGCAAACATGGTATTATGTGCAGAAGGATCGGTATTAACAATGCGGTGATATATCTACCTCAATTTTCGTGAAACAGGTAATATAAGTGGGTTTTATCTTCGTGTCTTATTTTGTATATCCCTATTAGTGATTAAATGTTTTGTTTTTTAAGTCGCAAATATTACTATGAAGCGGATAGAAAGGACAGATCAATATTTTTTCGCCCTTTTATATAGTCATTACCTACACCCCCCACTTTGATTAGTACTTTGTACTAGCTTTCCAGCTAAATCTCAAGATATGTACGAAATCCACAGATCAGGTGGAAGCTGGCTCACGTCAAAATTTCTAAGCTCTACTAGAAGTTGCCAGAACGATTTTTTAATAGCATGTATTCTCGAGTTTAGACGTTGCGTAATCGAAGATATTCATGCAAATCATTTCGCAGGTTAAGAACGAACATTAATTAGTTGCTGATAAATCATGGATCGCTTTACTGGTAATCGCATTGACCCACGAATGATTATGAAGTTTAAAAATAAGGTTGGTATTTTTATGAGCATTATGTCCGAAATGTTTATTCTTAATGAAGTTCATCATCAACAAAAAAATATTTAACTGTTAATATTAAAACGTATTTCTGGTCTCTATGTGGCAAAAAGTAGGTTACACGAAGACATGTAATAGCGGAGCCTTTTAGTAAAACTAAAGATATAACAACCTCAGATACGGATCATCTTAACACAGATGTGCTAGCTTCCCAGCTATTCCATAAATGAGGTTTTATCCTATTAATATGCGCGGATTGAATAACGATATTCAGATTTTGTATAAGTTTTACCGGCATTTAAATCATAATAATATCCTTCATCATCATCGTCAGAAAATCCACAGAACCCATCATCATCTTCCTCTTTGTTGTTATCAGAAAATTCGTCATCATTTTCATTATCCCTAGTTGCGTTAGCATCCTCACTTCGTAAGTCGTTATCAGAGAAATTCTCAACTAGAAGCTGGTTTATATCAATATCGCTATTATCATCTAAGTCAGAATCTAAGGTTTTATCGGGTACGTTTACCTCAGTCTCTGGTAAAGATTTGTTATCCTGACTTATTATATCTTCCGAATTAGACATATGAGACAATGTGATAGAGGGAGTGGTCTGATCGTGACATTTTGTCACAGTTTTTGAAGTCACCTCATTTATGATATGTTGAATTTGAGTATCTTTCAATCCAGAAATTGTACTTGCACTATATGTAATGTATTTGATTTTATCTATTCCTACTCCTCTATCACCAAATAGCTTAAGAATTTTTCTTGCCCTCTCAGTTTTCTTACGCAAATTTACATCTGTAATATTAGGTAGAAAAGGTTTCATATCCTTATATATTTTTGATCTTGCCGTTTTATCTTTAATCCTGCCATCTGTTGTAAGGCTTTTAACCTTATTTTCGAATTCTAGAGAATAAAAGTACCAACATAAAATTTGTTTCTGACCTGATTTGACTGCTTTATTAAATAAGTCTGATAAACTTTGTACAGAACCCGGAATCATATCCTGTATATAAGACCTACTGTTATCTGAAGATGTGAAATTGGTTTCAGAAACAATACCTTGTACTTGATTACAAGTCATCTCTTGTATTAAACCTTCTACAATTTGATTATCGGATTCGGATAATTCAGCTGTGCCGGCGATGCTAATGGAGATGGCATCAGAATTGTCAAAGTTATTTTGATCGTGACATTTTGTCACGGTTTTTGGATCACATAATGAAGGGAGTGTCATCTTTTTAGATTCCGGTTGATTAACTAAAGATAAGTCTTGATCCCGAAGTCTCTTTTCCTTAATCTTCTGAATTATTTCTTTACTGGTCCGTTCCTTATACATTGAATCCATGATTTCATCTTCTTCCTTTTCTTCCAATGATTTGGATTCTGTATGAATAGGAGACGTGGGGCTTACCGATTCCTGGTATGTATCCAAATTAGATGTGTTAGACTCCTCATGAGTATCGTTAGGATTTAAAGTGTTATCGGTTATACCAGATGCCGAAGCATTAGCGTGAGCTAGCCTCCGGCTATTAGGTTCATCAGAATTTGAAGCGTTATCAACTATATTATACGTGAGATTTTCATCAAATCGTGAGTCTATCTGCTTAGAACTATCATCTCGGGGATTTTGTTCAAAATTTTCAGATGAAATATCTTCTGTAGAAGGTACGTTCTGAGTATTATTAACGATTTCTGTGGAGCAGGGAATTTTGTGTCTAATTTCCTCAATGTCATTTCTTAATTTCATTACTTCAGCTTTAAGGTTTATATTCTCTTTGTTACTTTGCTCTAGTTTCTCGATTCTAATCTCATACTCAGCTTCACGTTCGGTATTTTCTTTTATAGCCTGTTTCAATCTTGTGTTCTCGACCTTGATATTGTCATTCTCTCTTCTAAGCTTATCAATCTCGGCTACGAGCCTGGAATTCAATTCTCTCAATGAATCGTCCTTAGATTGCATATTTAATATCAATTTATACGATTTGTCAAAATGTTCGGAAGAATATTGTATACGTCTTGAAAATATTTTTTATTAATTTATGCCTTTAATTTCAAATAAAAATCACGTAACATCTTTATCACTAATAAAGAACTCGTCGATCACCTCTTGGTAAAAACCGTGACAAAATGTCACGATCAGAAAAAAATTTTATTAGCGTGAGCAAGCCTTCGGCTAATACATGTAAAAAAATAAATACAAAGTTCGGGATGTAACCCGGGATACATGATCACCTAACCCGACTCTTCTGTGAGGTTACTCGATGACCTATACTTTTTTACTACCCTTGATTGTTCACCATCTTGCGAAACTTCCACCGGTTTCTGCACCTCCTCCAACAACCAGATAATATGAGAAAGCACTTTCTTTACCTTGGCTTTCATATCAGCATCGTCATACACAACAATTACCGGTTTCTTGTTCATCCAGCGAGCATTCCATAAAGTAGAATTTTTCGGCATCGGTGACTATCCCAAAAACTTTTCCAACGGTTGGTTCCTCCTCCACCTCACTAGCCTTGCGTCTACGATTCGACAAAGATGACTCGAGCTGAACTGCACATTGGGCAACGCCTTTAACAAAATCTTCTTTCTTAACTTCAGTGACTCCCACTGTTTTTGCTGTTCGGCGTAAGTCAACTGCGAAATCGACAGGACCATGACCATTCGGACCAGAAATATTCTTTTGAGGGCGAATCTCAAACATTCCCTTGAAGTTATTCGCTCCAGCAAGCAGGTATGAATAGACGTATATGGATTTCGTGGCCTCTATCGATAGCAAATTGATTGGGGTGTTGTCAAGGCGGGAATTTAATTCGATCATGAGATTTTCAAACGATTCATGCGATGGTTCAACACTACTGCACGAAAAAACCGGAAACACAGCCAATGTTGGATCTACCGTTTCACCACTAAGGCCGTAAAGCTGGCAAACCGGGCCGAGAGTCCAATCTGAGAAAGCCTTTGAGGGAGTCTCTATGAACACGATAAACTTGAGGTTATTCTTTGATACCAGCAATCGGAGCATTTCACGCAATGCTTGGTCGTTTCGAGGTAGTATTTTCCGCTATCGCACACAACGTTGAACACGGCACCATTATTTTCAAGAGCCGGAGTTTGATACACAGCACGTATAGAATCTTTGAGAGCTTCGAAAGTTGCTTGCTCGATATTCACCGTCCACTTGAATCCTTTTGTCCGCTTTGGACTCACGATAACGTCGAACTCTACGATACAAAGGTTTGGTTAGTAAAAAAAATTGCCAAGAAAATATTCTGATCGTGAACGGTGTTCACGGTTTTTTGCCAAGAAAAATTTTTGCTTCGCAGGCATATAGTGCCTATACATATACGTACCATGGACAGACTTGTTAATCGATGCCTCCAACGACGCGATGCGGTTAAGTAATTCCTGTTCACAGCTCGAAGTGGGGGTTAACGCTGGTGGTTCAACAATGACATGGATATGTTCCTCGGCTGGTGAGTCAGGAAAGTATTTTGAGATCTTTTTCGTTGTTAAAAGTTCGGCATCGTCCTGAAGTGTGAGATTGCTTAACTGATCGTCGCGATCGTCAGGAATTTCCACTTTCCATAGCTTTAGGTCCTTCGATTTGACGTTTTCAGGAAGATTTATCTCCTCCCTTATAACTTTTTTGAGGTCCCCAACAAACTGACCCTTATCAATATGAACAGGAAAAGCGTTTGTGGTCGTATTTCCTTTGACAAGACAGAAAAAATTTTTAGTATATGTGAGAAATCCTGGTTACGCAAAAATCTGTCATGCGATAGACGTGAAGATCTGATTTCTCCATCTGCGAATCATATCAGGCGTCGTTATTTATTATTACGAAACGAAATACATTGCCCGTAGTAAGGCGGATACAAAAAAAGAAATTTGCATCGCATTTACATGACACGAATATAGATAAAAAATCTATTTATTCTTTACAAAATACTCCGCCAAACTTCTACTAGTATCACTACCGATTTGTTCTCTTTTATGTTCTAACTTAAAAATTATTTTACTATTTTCGAATAATTCATAGCTATACATCCAAGTCACAAGATAGCTTTCTTTATCCTTAACAACCGTTGGTGATATATCTGTATTAGTTGTCGTATTTCTGAAAACCATATTATCCGGAAAATCAATTGGTTCGTTATTCTCTTTGTTTACAAAAAATAACCTTGCGATATCTTCATTCAATGTTTCGATCTTTACTCGAAAGTTTTTAGTGGCAATGGAATAGATCTTCGATTCTCCACTCAAATACGAAAAAGACATTCCGAATATTACTACTTGTCAAAAAAATTATTATTCTATAGTTCTATATGTATAGAATTCATCAAATATGAGTATATCTACCATGAATAAAAACATACCTCAAAAAAATTACGGGAAGATAGGGCGTAGCTATATAATGATATAGAGAGAAACGATAAAGTCAGAGAAATGTCGTCGTTAACCTTACAAAGTGAAATGGTTTCTGCTTATTTATATTGCTTCACTCACTTATCTCGAAATTTGCTAGAATGATCCAACACATTAGCGACTTTACTTTATCAAACAAATCTCCGATTCATAGCATAGTGAAATCATACAAATACCAGAAACAGAGAAATCTTCAAACCTGTTACGATTCTGATTCCATAGAAATGTTATTAACGCCAAGGTGCGTGAATATGTAGAGAATGAAGTCATAGACGCTTGAATGAAACCCTTTTTATCTCGGCGATCGCAACGAAGTTGGTTAATGCAACGGTGATCTGGGAATTGTGGAGATCTCGAACTCCTATAACTCACAATTTCTGATAAAGGAGCTTATATTAACAACAGGTTCTTCATTTTTATTGCCTTTTCGAGCTTCGTTTTAGCTTATCCTTATCATGAAAATATGTGTAGTAAGAAGCATTTTCCAGCCAATATACTGTAAACGAAAAAAAGATTTACGCATGTTCCACGAGTTTCTATGTCGATCCCGACGTGATTGGTTAATAATTTTCCGGGTTTTTAATTATTTCCGGCCAATCAATTATCATCGTATATTATTAACGATTACTTACCTCCCATGCTTCTTTTTTTTCTGCGAAAGTATACGCTATTCTTCTTGAGTAGGACATCGGCTCTAGGAATTATTCCTAACGGCTCATTGAATAGTGTCGCTTTTGTGTACTCTGCTAGAAACAGCCCGAACCAACATAAACTTTATAATTACCGAAGTCAGGATATGTCATCTGTTAACAAACGAAAAGAGGAAGTCGTTACATCAGAGGAAACGCCAGCTAAGAAGACAAAGTTGTCGTGTACTGCTTGTTACAATAAAAAACGTAAGCTTCGTAAGGAACAAAAATCAATATTATCGATAAAGCAAAATGATGTAGTTTAGTAGTTATATAGCAGAAATTTATCACGAAATGTATCGATTTTCAGGCCCTATGGGGCGTCTCTTTGAGGCATGTAAATATATCATTGATCATCTGGATTAATAAAGATTTTTGCATATACTATAAACATATCAATCGTAATTATTTTTTACATTAAATATATTAGATATTTTATTATAGCAAATATGATAAGTAGTACAAATAATAAATCCAATCAAAGCGAAACATTTGCTCATTTATATGAGGTGCTTTTATATAAGAGGAAGGATATAATAGCAATTCAAGAAAAACTTGGTATTTATAGTAATACGTTAAAGCAAATAAAACATGAGTCCGATGGAAAAACACTTGCTGATTCATATAAGTTGCTATTACATTTGGTGGGAGATTTAATACTGATACAGAAAAATCTCGACATTGATGGCAACCCCATTCTGGCAGTAGAATATAATAATGTGTCAAATCAAAACAATAGAGGTTCTTCCAATTTATCACTTTCGAAATTATTTAGTTTGCTTTTATACTTGGAAGACGATATAGTAACAATTCAGGAAAAAATCGGTATTGTTGGTTATACTAATCAAGAAATGGCGGAAGAAGCCGATAAAAATACGAGAGTGTACCTCCGAAAGTTTGAAGAATTTCATGGTCCTTTAGAAGATATTCCAAGTGTGTTAATACAGAAATTCATTGATAGTGGAGTAAAAATGTTTTATTTTACTGGAGAGGGACTATCATTGTTTCCAAATGTCACTCTTCAACAATTGCATGAAATTTTCATCAAAAAATCAGCTAACAACAATCAGTGCCCATGTCTAGAATCAAAAGTAAAGAAGGAAAAATTATCACAGATATATATATGTCACAGCAAATAAAAATTCTTTGAAATTAGCTAAAAAATATAATGTACAATGCAACATGGTATGAAATTTTAGGCATATATGCTATGCATTTCCCAAATATTCTCAATTAACTTAACCTCACAACTAGTTCCATTAAGTAATGTGAGAGTTTTATTTGGGAAGTCCAGTTTCATTGCATTTTTCTGGAATCACAGCTGACCCAATATCAGTACAGATTCAAGTTCGGATTCATTGGTAATGAAAACATCGGTAACTTTTACTTGCTCCCATTTCTGATCTTGAGACAGGACCGAAATTTCCATTGCATGAATTATTTCCAATATATTGAGCTCGCTAATGAGACTGTATATTTCTGTATCAGATGTATTATTAATTTTCAAGCCTACTATTTTTGCTATACTTTCACCTATAATATTACAATTAGTACTGGAATCTAATATAGTTTTAACTGGTACTTTGTTAATTTTGCAAGATAAAATTCTCATCATGATGTTTTATTATAATAATATATTTAATTTTGCATTTTTAAATTCGTATCAATAAATAATAATTTCGTATTTACAATAACTGAAGCTAATAGCAATATTGGACCAGCTCATCAGAATTTACAAGAGAATGATAATGAAATTGCATTGCTAATAGAATCAGTGAAAAAATTATCAATATTGATCAATGATAGAGATACAGAAGTAGTTTGTGATTTGGGTTCAGAATGTCCAATTATCACTTATGAGATTACGAAAAAATTGGGTTTTGAAAAAGATAAAAGTTTACCCAATAGCGAAGCTAGTGCCAAGACACATATTACTAATAAATCGGTATCTGATATTGTTAAACAGATATCACATAGAAGAATTTCAATTTCTCTTTACCAATTAATGAAAATAGTGAAACCTGAGATTGGACTAAAGATTATTGACTTAATAGTAAATTCAGATATTTCTTGAAGAAATTATACACTATCTAAGGCTAAAAGAAAAAAGAGATTTTTAAATGATACAGTATCTTCGTCCTCATCCTCGCCTTCATCTGGGTCTGATTCTGAATCCTCTTATGATAATGAAGATTTTACTGTAGATATGGTAAAAATGAAGAAGCACAATTAATCTTGATCATAGATTTGGAAAGGTCTTGCCTTCTCAGCACTAAACCCACGAGACCTGTAATTAACTACAACATAATTTTGCACAGGAGAAGTATGGTTATCAGATGAATGATGTAGGTATTCTTCAGCAATTGTATAAGCGTAGACCATATTCTTAGTCTCATGTACTACCACACCATAAACAGCACCTATTTTTCATAAGTATTTGGGAATTAAATCATAATCTTTTAAGAATTTATTGAACCATTTAACTTCTGGCTTACCTAGATCACCTATTCATCCAGATGATATAGCATGCTGAATTCAAGTGAGTAGTTCTTTGGCTCGTTCTTGATTCTTTTCCATAGATCTAAATTTTCTAGGAATAACTGGTTGATCCCAATTTTTTGCATATTTTATTACTCTGGCATCTGTAATATGTAAAGTTATAAGTTTAGCAGGACGAATACAAAGCATCACCATGACATCAGCAAGAGCCCAATAATTGGGCAGAGTTTTTAAATCATACGCGTCTAATCTTTCTTTGACTAATTCTAATGTAAATTCATCTGAATAATTAATACATTTAGTTTCAGTCTTTTTCTGATTAACTCTTTGGATTTTGTTGGCATCTTCTGTAATATCTGGAAATTTCGTAGCCTTGATTATCTCAAGTGATGCATTAAGGTTCCTTAATTCTCTACGAAGATGAATGAGACATGATGAGCTAGCATTAGTATTTTTTGCTGATAGAGCTAAGGCATAAGCTTCAGCCTTTACATCTCTAATACTAAGTTTATCCTGTAAAATCTGTTGTGCCATATCTCCAATAGTTTCTTTCTTCATTTCTTTTGAGAGTTTGTTAGAAATTGCAATATTTATGTCTCTATTGCAGGGTAATGGCTCTTTAAACATACTTTCATTTTTCTGGGTAGAGAATAAATCATCCACTTGTCTCCTGCTAAATCCATATCTATTCTGTAAGATTAGTTATCTCTCTGATAATCTCTTCTTCCAAATCTTTAGGAGGTGAAGCTATAGCTATTTTGCAACTACCCTCGATGATATTTATAATCTTGACCTTATTACTTCTCTGATTAGATATTAATATACTTATCTGATCACTGCTAAATTTAAAACCATCTTGAAGATGTCATCGATCTTGATTTTGCTTTCTATCATCAGTAAGGTTTTCAAGAAATTCTGAGGTATATTTACTGAGCTCAGATATACTCATCTCGTTGTTGAGATTATATTTTTTAACAATTTTAGTTACAATAGCTGACATGATCTAATATTGAGTAGGTTATGAACAATTCTTTAGGTTATTTACACTATAAAAAATATTTTTTCAAATCGAAATTAATTATCCATGGATAGCTATACCCAAAATTGAATGGGTTGTGATTATTGTAATTCTATCAGAAAATGGATATGAACAAGACATGGAATAGATTGAAGATTTTAGAATCTATAGCTTTACGTAATAAAATTACTAAAAATATTAATGGGATCAAAGAGGATATAGCATTACTTAATGAGAGTTTGAAAAATTTAATCTATATATGCCAGGTATATGATATACATCAATACCTTGGATCAGATCTGTTGATTTGAAAGTTATCAATATATAGGATATAATGAAAAAAATTTATAACTTCGAGTTGTGACAACTTAGGCTATATTAATATCATTTGATACTATATTTATTTTTTATGTGTCAAAGATGCTAGCTTTGCTATAATGCTTGGAATAGATTCCAGTATTTTTCTATACTTATAGACTATTTCTTGTAAATATTGGGTCTATTTTCTATTATATCAATTGGTGGTATCATAGCTGGATGGGACAGAGCATTCATGAATCTAATTTGCTCAGGATAGTAATAATCCATAATATTCGGTAATTGTAGAAATTTGGCTAGATCTTTTACGTACTTGAAACTATTGCGCATTAGTCTGCGGAATATTGGTCTGTTGTGATCAATCTCTCTTTTGATTAATAAGTTGACTATTTTCTGGGGTGTTTCCATTGGGAGTTACTAGTTATGAAAATGATAATAGTTAATTGTTACTTATGAAAATGATAAGTTTAATTGATTATTTTTCCTTTTTTTTTTCCTCTATGTCTCTCAGAAAAAAGATATATATGTTAACAATATTTATCTGGCTTCAAGGTTATAGACTGAGAAGATGGAATACATATCTAATAAATTGCTTCGTATATACAGATATTAAGCATACAGAGTTTCTCTTATACACTTCTGTTTATAATATTTATATGCTCTTTCTCTACCTTGACCACATGGAACACAAAGCTGAAGACTCAATTTAGTTTCTCACTCATATCCTTTATATAGCTAGGGGATTATTAAACTCTTTCGAATCTTAAATGCATAGGTAACACAATATTGTCCTTTTGCTGGGATCTTGCATAAATGGGTCTCCCCAACTAATAACCAATTACAAGGCATTTCAATTCAATATCACAAAATGGTTATATTATTCTATTAGTATTAGTACTTTCATATTTAAAATTAAATTCAAGAATGAAAAATTTACCAAATATCATTTTTAAGTGTCACAAAAACCAATATATATAATACAAAGTTTGCATAATATTTTTTATCTAAAAATTTTATATTAGCTAGTTTGTAGAAGTAAAAAATCTCCCTATATCGAAGCTCCTACCTGCAAAATTTACCTATTCGCACCTTATTGATTAAGCAATTATCATAATATACCATTTTCCTGGAGTATGTTAACTAGTTTTTTCTATTTCTCATTAGTATCCAGCCATGATGAAGTGATTCCATCTTTCTCGAGAGAACAGCAGATTATTTCTTTATTTATTAATCTTTCTCACACTGTCATATCTATATATTCACTGGGATCTTCTTTGGCCTCCTTTGCAAAACCACACATTCTCACATCAGTCTGCATTCTATCGCAGAATGCTATGGAATTAAGCTTATCTTTTTCAGTAATAGTAACGAATTTGTTGGGATCTTCACCAAGCTCAATAGCTTTTTAATGGAGACGGACTTCTCATTGCTTCCAGGTTAAATAATCAGATGGATATATTTCCAATTAGGTGTTGACTTCTTTATTGCTAGATTTTAGTTCGTCATTCACAGGTAAGTCAGAAGATATCTCGGGCTTATTATTTACAAATCCAGCTTCATCACTCACTAATTTGATAATTTTCAGAGATTTGGATTTATTGTCTACAACTTCTACATTCACGATCTTGGGAGGTAGAGATATATTGATAGACTTGGATGATGAAGCAACTGGAGATTCTGATTGATCTGTTATAGAATCGAAGAGGTCTTGGGTTGTTTTAGTAATAGGTGGGACGGATACTATTTTCTTACCTTTTTTAATATAATCGGTGATTAATATCTCAGCTATCTTTTTTTCTGATTTGGATGTAATAACTTCAGGTACATCGAATACAGGGATATCTGTGGATATGTTGATGGGTATCTCACCTTGAGGTGTGTTGAAAAATTCTTCTATATCGATATCTGATTCACGTAGTTTATTCATGATTTTGGATCAATCAAAGGTATAGACCCAGTCTCTTTTTCCATTGATTCGTGCTTGCTTGCATTCTATACCAATTGTTGGAGGAGTTTTTCCAAATTTTTTGTTAGTAAATAGATTTTTACCATTTCTTTCACACCAAATACGATATTTCTGATATAAATTTGAACATATTGAATTCTCAGTTCTATTTTTAGGCCAAGATAAAATATGATCGATTATAAATTGTTTCAGATTTGGTAAATGTTCCAACATTATATCTGTTTTCATTTTAGTAGCAGGAATATCTTGTGGATTTTAATCTGAGATATCAAGACTGAGTAAATAAGCCATAACTACATTTGGTGTGTCAGGGTATTTGAGTACTTTGGCCAAATTCTTAAAATATACCATGTTATCTTTACAACAGGAAGATACATCGAAACATATAATACGATAATCACCTATTTCTATCCAGAGTGGAGCATCATGATTACTTAATACCATAAATCCAGCATAATCTTTTATGACTTTTGGCTTGATACCTTTATATTCAATTGTTAAATAATCTTCTGTGATAAGTGATTTAAGATGATCATTATATTTATTCCAATCTTCACTAGACATACCTGTTTCATTCATAATAATTAGTTTACGAGCCTGAATGCAACTATTAAAATGCCCAATATTTTTCCAAGATCAGATGTTGCATAAAAAAGCTCTAATCTGAGGACTTTCTTACCTATAAAATCAATTAAGATATTTTTTTCGTAACCTGGTAAGGAACGTAATACTTGAATTATTCCAGATTTTTTAGATGTTGTTGTACTAGATATGCATACCAGTACCAGAAATATTTACTAAGCTCTTTATTTCCATCAGAGATTATATTTTTTGCATGCCATAGAATTAGATCAATAATAGCTGGATTAATCTCAATTGCTAGTCAGACTTTGAATCCTAGAAAGAGATTGAAGAACTTGGTATTAGAAAATAGAATGTCTGATTGGTATGGTAAGAAATCGACATTATGATAAAGAATCAAACCTTTGGTAACTGCATGATGTATTAATGATTTTAATTCGATTGAATTCCCCCCAAGTTCGATTATATTAATTTTGTATTTAGCAAGATTTATTTTGGGTGCCATATCAAAGAAAAGACTGTTATCCATATTTTCCATTTTAAGTAGCCAAAGTCTCGATGTTATTTACACACATATAACTATTGCTTGAATTGCTTCATATACTGCACTGTGTGTATAACTTTGCTTGGAAGTATATATATCAATTAAGTCACCCTATACAAAATAGTCATTCGGATCTGAAATTCTTGATCATTCTATTTTTTCTGGAGCTGGAAGTCTTTTTTCTTGCTTTTTAGTTGTTTCACTAATGACGAGTTTTAATGAAGATTTTTTTATATCATTAGATGTTTCTTGATCTGCGTGATGACAATAATAGCAATACATCTTTTTATTTCAAACCACATATACATTATCATTGTTATGTTCTCGATTACATAGAGAGCAATGTGATCCTGCTATACATCTTAAAGTGAATATATCTGGAGATACAGAATTTGGATATAAAATATCAAAACCTTCGATATTCATTACATTGAGTAGTTTCTCTATATAATCAACTTCAGCTCCAATACTCCCATTATC
>CAJVPS010001009.1:0-18074 GCA_910591765.1 Ambispora leptoticha | reverse complement strand
AAGCTTGAAAAACAATTAGCGTACAAAAAGAATAAACCTGAAAAGCAATTTCTGTAAACAATACATGTACTACATGCTCATGTATTGTTTAATTAGTTTTTGAAACAAAATTATGGTATTATCGATTTTCAAAACGCATAAATCAAAGTACATGTAACCCAGCCGTGAACAGAACACAATACAGTGTTTGTTAAAATTATAAATACGTACTGTAAAATGGTTGATCTGTTGGATTAAACAAGCAATTTATTATCATTCATTTCGCTGTTGTTTTTAATGATACGTAGCATGAACGAGTCGAGGCATTTCTTTATCAGACAAAATTGTATAACGATTACTGACAATTTTAATTCATTTTGGCAACAGCTTGACGCGAGTAATTTCTGTTCTGATTTTCGACCTATAAAACTAAGTGTCGTGTGAATGAATATGCTTTACATCATATATATATAAAATATACGTCCTAAATAGATTAGGATTTGTACACGTTGTTTTATCAAGCAAACAGTATTAAAAGAACCTATTAATGGATTCCATTCCTTAAACAATTAAAAATTGTTTTCAGTTCTTTCATTTCTCTAGTGCTACTTTTAATACAGCGAATTAAACATTCTACGCTTGTGTCTTCTGAAATTCTATCAATTCTAACAGTCAACTTGTATTTCAAATACATGTAGAATGATATTTATTCTTCGGGCAACAGAATTAAATAAAAGCGAGATTCAATTGAAATATGTGCAAAGTCGGTAGATAAATAAATTTTAAAACCATTAAAAACTTTAGTCAATATTCTCTTAAATTATAGATAAGTTTCACTATGAAAAATAAACAAAAAATTTCGCCTTCTTCCACATCGGATACTTTTGCCGAAAATATACCGGCAATTTCTGTACCATTTCCACCAAATATAACATCAGACGATTATCTTAAAAGAAGAATAGATGGCAGTCTTCCGAACAAATCAGTGAATTCTTTTATGCTCTACCGAATAGCATTCAATAAAGAATTTCGTACAAAAGGATTAAATGTAAGACAACGCATATTATCTCGTCAAGTCTCGGATTCTTGGCAGAATGAACCCGAACACGTAAAACGAATGTATAGGCATCTTGCGATAAAAGCTCAACAAGAACTTGATCAACTGCGTACATGTAATTTTGGATCCGTCCCACTTTTCATCTTTGCGGCAAAACCTTTTAATTCAGATATAATCAATGACGATTCTCCAGGAGCAGAAGCAGCGCCAAACTCGATCCAAATCACATCTACAAATAGCAATCACGACGAAAAAAACCCTTTTAATTCGGATAATATTTATTTTAATGAAAATGATGATTCATCAATGTTCTTTCCAGCAGAGGCAGCGCCAGACTCGTTCCAAATTACATCTGTGAATAACAACAATAACGGCGAAAACTCTTTTAATTCAGATAATATTAATTCTTATGAAACTGTAATCAATGATAATTCCCCAATGTTCTCTCCAATAGAAGCAGCGCCAGACTCGTTCCAAATTATCAATAACGACAATAATGACGAAACCACTTTTAATTCAGATAATATTGATTCTTGTGGAATTGTGATCAATGATAATTCGCCAACGTTCTTTCCCGCAGAAGCAGTACCAGACTCGATTCAAATTATCAATAACGACAATAACAACAAAACACCTTTTAATTTGGATAATATTAATTCTTATGAAAACATAATCAATGAGTATTCTCCAATATTCTTTTCAGCAGAAGCAACGCCAGTCTCGATCCAAATTAATTTTACCAATTATAATTCAGATAATATTAATTATTATGAAAATATAATCAACGATAATTCTTCAATGCTCTTTCCAACAGAAGCAGCGTCAGACTCGTTCCAAATCACATCTATCAATAATGACATTAACGACGAAAACCCTTTTAATTCAATCATGATCAATGATAATTCCCCAATGCTCTTTCCAACGGAAGCTGTGCCAGACTCGATCCAAACTACATCTACTACCAATAACGAAAATTATATACAAGATTCTAAAAATCATTTAAATAATTTTCTACAAATATCATCTGACGGAACTTTCATAAACTATTCAACATTCTAATGATGATAAATATTTAAACCGATAATAAAGTCGACTTTAATAAACAATGATTAATCAATCAAATTAATACTTTTTTGTTAAGGCAAATACATAAACTCATCAATTCAGGATTATTGTTCAGGTCTCTTCAAACATTAGCCGGGTTACCTCATTAATAAAGCAAAATCAATGTATCATAAGATGTATTGTTGCCGTCGCAACGAAAAGACTCGTGACCACGGAATATTACCGAACTTCTTAATTTTGAGTAATAATGTGTAACGAAACGTAAATTAGGATTATCCCGAAACGCGTACCGGTACGCATAGATCCTACCTTATAGTATCAACATTCACGTCGTTTCCCCAAAAACAAGCAAAACGCTTACCTTGCGCGCCCAAGGTATTGATTACCGTCATAGATCCTGACTTGACAACTCTTATTGTGTACACCCTCCTTTATTGTGTGATCCATAATTATAATTACTTTTGGAAACGTAACAATAGTTTTTTATTTAGTTTATTCTTTTTTACATAAATATTCTTACATTAAATCCCATCACGCAAAAACCCGTAACAACGAATTGTACTTTGGATTACTGTGTAATAACAGAAGAAAGTTGTGTATATATATAGAATAGCTTTCGAAGGATTGCAAGCAGGCGATGTGTGGTTTGAAGAAAAATAACTGAATAAAAAGTATTTTTTAATTCTTACTAAAACAAAGTCGATAGCTTTAATTCTATTTGTGCTTAACAAATTGAAGGCTTACTGCTTTGGCCATACAAAGTCAATGCATCTTGTCTGATTCCTTGAATATTGATATTATTACTTTGATATTATCCCTTGATACTGATGTTATTATTTTGATATTGATCCATTATTTTATTGTTTTGCAAAATACATTATCATTTTGAAGCTTACCTTGTTCCTAATTGCTCAATCTCTGTGAAAGATTGGCACATTAGAACTTTAGAATCCACTTTGTGTAAATCATTGTCTTTTCTTTCAATCCTTGTACATATTCAGTCAATAGACAATTTAACTTTTGAATTGAGTGTGACAGTATCAATAATTATGAAATTTATATTTGAAAAATTATTTATAAATATAGATATCTGAGAATAATAATGTAACAATTCTTATTTTACAGATCACTAAGTCACAGTTGCTGTACTATATTTATTTTCTGTCAGAAATAACTAGAACTATACCATTATTAAATATCAATAAAGAAATTAATTTTTAATAAAAAAATTTTAAATTCGATATTTTCAAATATTATCTGTTTAAAATTGTTTATTCATTTTCATTGGAAAGCTAAAATTTTCAAGAATTTAAGATGTTTGTTTTTATTTTTAATAATTTGCTTATTTCGCTTGGTATCATAATTTATTATCAACATCTATGAATATAGAGTCATTAGAAAGGATATGTTTTGGATCCGAATAAGATTCGACTTTTAAAGATTTGGAAATATCAGAACTATCGTTATTAGACTTATGCGAAAATCCCTCGTTTATTATGTATAATATGGCATTTCCTATTCCGCCGAATCCACCTAATATTTTAAATGAAGAACAATTAAAGAAATAAATATCATTAAATTTGACATGAATAAATTATTTGCCAATTTAATCCGTATGCTACTACCGACCTACAGGTTCGATCATGTACATCCAAGTATCTTCAATCTCAAAGATGTATGCTATAACAGACACAAAAACTGGTATCTAAATGTTAAAGTTTTGTCAGCTATCGGTCAATATTAGAAGATTTTGACTAATTTTCTGTTGATATTGATTTTTACCCACTGTAACAAGAAAAGGAGGATATATCGTGCAATATTTCTTGTGACACGATACTCCAATTTGCTGAGTGATGGATCCGATTCTTCGTGTACTTGTTGACTTTGATATGCTAACAACATTAAAATACGTAAATATGCAAATCCTGTCAAGACAAAGATTGAAAGTTGGATGACTAATGCAAGTATTCCAACAAGTCTGGTTTGTGACGCTCCAGCACACCTTATTTTATTGAATGTCATGAAAAATTAATATTTGAAGGATTTTGCAAATTACATGAGCATTTACATACCACCATTTTTGTGGCCCATATCCATTATTGATGCT
The DNA here is from genome assembly GCA_910591765.1 of Ambispora leptoticha. Taxonomy (NCBI): domain Eukaryota; kingdom Fungi; phylum Glomeromycota; class Glomeromycetes; order Archaeosporales; family Ambisporaceae; genus Ambispora; species Ambispora leptoticha. Next base: position 13,866 of record CAJVPS010001009.1, on the reverse strand, counting down.
TGCTGGTAATAGGGGTAGCGTGGCCATAACGAAAACGGTTAAGAAAAGCTTGTAATCGTATTTCCCATAATTAATTCGCATTTGCCGACAAACTGGTTAAAGAAGAATATTGATTCGAGCATAATTTTTTAACCCATATAAATGCGATGCAAGAGCAACTAACCTCGAAGATAGGTAGACATGGATACCACAAGGAAGAGAAATACGTTTAGACACTGAGTCCAAACTGATAATGCACCAACCATCTCACAAACTGGACTAAACCAAGGAACGGCATATGCAGCTCCATAGCTCTTCAAATAAATTAAATATTTACATGTATATACACAAGTCTAAAGATATATTTGGTGCAATTTGATCTTGCTAGAATTACAAAGGAATATTTACTGTGTTGATCGCGAATGTACTGGTTATGAAAAAATCTAAAAAGTTTCATAACAAAATTAGGGTTTAAAATTATATACTGTATGAATTCTTTCATTGAAAAATTATTATTGTCTAAAAACAAAGCTCACCGGTTGTTACAGTGTAAAATGGTAGCCTTAATGACATAGGAAGTGATTCGAACTTGTTATTTTTCCATTTCACATATGTTCGATATATTACATAACTAGAACCGATTGAACTCAAAACAAAAAAGGTATAAATGAATGTAAAAACAGTGTAAAAAGCTTGATCTTTTACGCCATTATATGGTTGTGTTTGCGGCCAAGTTAAAGGAGCATTCAGGTTTGCATAAGTAGTCGTAGGTGTAGTATTAGTCACCATTTTGGACAATAATGGATTCAAACATAAATATGCAAATTGAACTCGAGCCAAAAAATATCGAGTGCTAAATTAATGTCATCTTTTTATATCAGGTATCGTATCCACGTACAGGCCAAAAATTATCAATGAGTACCGCATGTGTGTAACTAAAATAGGTTACTTCATACATGTGCATGCATAACTTAATGATGGATCAATACTGCTTGACGTGAATGATTTGTCTCCATTTTTAACGATATCAGCTCACTTCTTTTTGTAACAATTGCATTATACCCACAAAACGGGAATTCCTATTTGATGTTATCTTTTGTCATACAATAAAATTCAATGAAGTATTTTCTTATATTGGTTATCTTAAAAACACGTGTACTATTTACTTTGTCCTGAGAGAAATAATTCTCAGCTTGACCTATAACGATAGATCGAACTATTCGAACTATCCAAATCAGGTTAATCTATTTACGCGCAAAACACTGGTCTTGGCGTAAAGAAATATCTTTTTGAAACGTCAAGTTATGCCTAAAATTGAATGGTTCTATAAATGAATCCCAAATGTCCAAATATCTTGAGATTGAATAACGATAACAAACTGGATCTTCTTTTAAAAGCGCTACATATCAAGTTTCATATCAGATTTTCACGAAGCTTAGCTCAAGCCATAGAAAATGTGTCAAATTCAAAAATCTGATTCACAAAAACAATTATGTAATTATGTTATTAATTGTGGCAGCTGAAGCTGAAATTGACCAATGAAATAGAGAATAAAAACTGATCAGCCAATGGGATGCGCTAATTTCAGCTTCAGCCAGATTTCCCGACATTAATTATCGGTTCATTGGCATTAGGTTTTTTGATTGTTGAAAAATCGGAAAGAGAAATAAATTTTAGCATCAAAAAACTTGGTCATAAAAAGTGGGAACGAAATCCATGTCGGATTGGAAACAACCAAATTATGATTGGAGGTACGACTAGAGTTAGAATAAGGATCACTCACATGGTAATAATAAGGATGTCACCTAAAAATCCAATGATATATTAAGTTGTGGCTCTACTGAAATTACTCCTATTTTATAAAAAAAATTAATTAAACTCCATGGAATAATAATAAATAGAGCTACAAATACGACTGCATACATTCGAGCATCACATTCATTTATATGCAACCTGCAAGAACGCTAACTGAACTGACAACACATATATTATATATATTATATATAAATTTTCGTTCACGAACGATTGTTAAATGTCATGATGTAACTTTGAACCCAATATCTCAAAATTCAGTGATCCCATTTAGATGAAGATATTACCATAAGATTGGGCCAAATTTAATGGGAATATTTTCATTTAAATTGGAGCATTTTATTTAAGATATTGGATTCCAAAGTGGCAGATTCTTTTTAAGGATTTCCGGTAATAGTTTGTAGGAGGGTGCATCTCGTAACTTCTTTGCAGTTTTTATAGCGATAAATAATTTACTACCGTATATCTCCGAATATAAGCAACCAAAAAATGCAAGGTTTTGGCAGGGCAAAAGGGGGGTTGCTTATATTCGAGTATAAATTTATTATGTTTTATATATAATATTTTCAGAACCTCAGGTCTTAAAAAGAGGTGGTTGCTTATATTCGGGGGTTGCTTATATTCGGAGATATACGGTAATATGAGAAATGATAATTTCAGTCGATTTAAGCAAAAACGTGAAGCAATTAGAAATTATGCTTGTAACCTTTAGGAACAAATGAACAAATTAAATCTTAAAATTGACTTTTAAAAATTTTGAAAGGAAAACAAAAAGTAATCGTGCATACTCCAAAATATCGAATTTTTGAATGGAATGGTGCGAAAAAGAAACGCAATTTCACGATAATGATAACGTAATCATCTCGATCTGTATACATAAGTATGAATTTAATCATAGCATTACGGTACAGGAATTAAAAACATGACATGTAATTGCAATGCACGCGGTGTTTTGGACGCGTCGAACGGTCAAAGCCCATCTTGATGCATCACTTTGGAGAAATGGTCTGATTGAAAGGTGCATCAATGGACGCCGACTAATGAATCAATGTAAGGATGATTCATTAGGTAGACGCCGCGACAAAATGGGTCTGGACGGGGGAAGAAGCGGAGAAATTACATTATAACGGCGACCTGTCACGGAATAGAAGTAGAATAATTATGATTCCAATAACTTATAGAATCTAATAAATATAATAATCTTTTCCTGTAATAAAATCATATGCACAAATAAAATTAAAGTTAATAATAAAAATACACATCCATTCATTATTGTCACATTGACCTGGTCCAAAGTACATGTTAATTGAGTGGTCCACAGAAAGCTACAAAAATATTAACATCATAGCGCTACCTCAAAGTAACGCTAACAGAATAAACGCGGAAAATATACTCGAAGAACCCACCATGATCGTACAGTCTCACAGTTTATCCAGTAGATTCCCAGAAAAAAATCCATTGGTTAAAAACATGTATCATGCTTACGCATCAGCATGACAAATCATTACGAGTATATAAAAAAAGGGGATAAATCTAAAAAACCAACTTTTCTTTTTGAATGTACGAATGTAACAATATGGGCAAAAGAATTACGGGAAGTTCAGTCGCAGCTCAACATTTTACGTGGTTTCAATTTTCTCAGTACTAAAAGACACTTTATGAACAGTCTTCTCAAAGTTGCAAGAGAAAAAGACAATGATATTTACTGTGTATTTCAGGTCCAAGTTTTACAACACGTTGATAATGTGACGCTGGCAAATTGGCAAAATTTTTGGCTGCCGAATGACCGTCAACAAGATCAATGACCAACGCCACTAATAACTAGATCAATAACAGCACTCACGTTGCAGATAACACAGCAGCAGCAGCAGCTTCTTCAGCAACTACAAAATCCATCTACAAAACCAGCTGCAACACCAGCAATAGCCATCCGTAATCGTTAACAAAAGTTCCCACTACAAATATATGAAAAAAATGATCCCGGTTTCAATGAGAAAACAAGCAAAATAAATAAAACAAACAATAGTAAGTAGCTTATAAAGCTGTATCACAAAGCAGCCCGTATTAAAACGCAAAACAAAGCTGCGGCGCAAACAGTTTGTTAACAACTCCGGGATACAGCCTAAGATACCTCGCTCATTAACTTGTTCATTTATAGCGACTGTGATATTATTTCTTCTTGTCCTTCACAATCATTAACAAAAGTTCACACTACAAATATATGAAAATAATGAACCCGGTTCCAGCGAGAAAACAAACAAATAAAACAAACAAGAGTAGCTTATCAAGCTGTATCGCAAAGCAGCCCGTAATAAAACGCAAAACAAAGCTGCGGCGCAAACAGTTTGTTGACAACTCCGGGATACAGCCTAAGATACCTCGCTCATTAACTTGTTCTTTAACTCACCTTTATAACGACTATGATATTATTTCTTCTTGTCCTCCGCAATCGTTAACAAAAGTTCCCACTACAAATTTATGAAAATAATGAACCCGGTTCCAGCGAGAAAACAAACAAATAAAACAAACGAGAGTAGCTAATCAAGTGTATCGCAAAGCAGCCCGTAATAAAACGCAAAACAAAGCTGCGGCACAAACAGTTTGTCAACAACTCAAATGATAAGGTGAAGAAAATTTATGTTTGATTCCAAAATTTGTTGATAATTCTTTGACTATTTTATTAACAAATTCTAATCTATTATCTAATTGAATTTCTTTAGGATATTCATGTTTAATAATTATTTCTTCAAAGATGAATTTTGCAATTGTAGTAGCTTTCTTGTCAGGAACTGCTTTAGCTTCAGGTTATTTTTGTAACAAATTATATTTTATTTCACAGATTATTACTATGCCACATATTGTACTATACGTGATACTGCATCACAAAAATCATCTCATCTGCTAAGAAAGTTATATGATATATTTGAGTTATTTTAGTCATAGATAGTTTTCTTAGTAGAATTTCTCTTTTTTCATGTTCTACTAATTTAGCTAGCATATTACTTAATTTATTTATTTCTTTATTTATTCATTATTAATTTCTATTTATTATATTATTAATTTTATATAATATTAAATTATTATTTAAAGATACTATTTCTATTCTGTACTTTTAATAATCTAATAACAAATAAAAAATAAGTTTTAACATAATAATTTTGTCTGTCTTGAATTGGTTTTCTGTATGAATTCTATTTTAATTATATTATTATATATCTTGAATCTTCTATGTGAATTTTCCTGATATATTATATTATATAACTAAGAAGATCATAACTTTGATAATAATAGAAAAGATTAATATTATATATATATATATACCATATATCTTCAAATATAAGCAATCTCCAAATATAAGCAACCATCTCTTTTTAAGACCTGAGATTCTGAAAATATTATATATAAAACATAATAAATTTATACTTGAATATAAGTAATCCCCTCCCTTTGCTCTGCCAAAACCTTGCATTTTTTGATTACTTATATTTAGAGATATATAGTACTTATTATTAACTTCTTCTTTTTATATACTTCTTATTCATATCTAAACATACTATATACTTATATATACATATATATTCATAATATTTAATTCTGCTCTCTCTGATAAATAATTTTAATAACTTCTCACTAATCTTACTAGTCTCATCTAATAATAATAACAACTTATAATCACTTTTAATAATAATAGTAATAATAATAATAATGATAATAATTAATAAGACAATAATAATAATTCTTCTTTATCAAGAATTCTACTCAAGATTCTCATATACAAAGAAAAACTATATGAAAATATTAATATCTGGATATTATAAGTCTTTAAAATACTTATTATTCAAGAAATTACTAATAAATAAACAAGAATTCTATATGTTAAAACTGGATTTAAAAATACTGCTCTGTATTCTAAATAAAGTACATACTACTAGAGAATAAAATGTTTTTACTAATTAGAATAATTTTATTTCTGAAGTTTGTAATATATTTCAACTATCTAATTATTAATAATATCTTTATTATCAACTTTATCAACTTCATTAAACTGATACTATACAGAAGTATAATACTAAATTCAGAAATATATAAAACAAATTGAAAATATAAAAGAATTAGATTAAGTTATATATTTTATTAATGATCTCAAGCCTACAACTAAAATAAAAGTAGAATATCAAGTATCAGAAACTTTTAATGCTACTTGAAAACTTATAATTTATTATAATACAGCTATATTTGATATTAGTCATTCTCTTAAAAATGATAATAATAATTGCAATTAAAAATACAAAAGAAATTAGAATTTATTTTATAATAATATATATAATAATACTGATCTTATACTTATGAAACTAGATCATGCTAAAAATTCTTATTAATTTAATAATAGTAATAGTAATAATAATAGTAATAATTATAATAAAAATAATAATAATTATAATTATTATAATTATGACAAACTAAATTATTTTGCCAAGGATTATTATTCAAAAGGAAAGACTAAAGTAAATAATATTGAAGATAATAGTAATAATATAATCATCACACAAAATAATAATATTAAATTTACTTATCTTTAGAATAATTATGAAAAACTTCTGAAATTTAATGACTATATAAATGAAAAGTTTACTTGAATTTTGCTTGATAATAAAGTATTACAAAACTTTATTGATAAAGTATATATTCAGAATAATCAGTTATAGATATATAATATAAATTCAATTACTATAAAACTTACTAATAATTATAAAAGAAAGTTAACTTATTTATAACAATCAAGAAACTAAAGCTAGATACTTATTATATATCTGAAATTAATATATAAGTTCTTAATATTTAATACTATAATCTTATACTTAATAAATTATAACTTTATTATATCAATCTTATTATTAACTGGTATAGTAATTCTATAATATTTAATTATAATAACAAAGTAATAAAGATTAATATTAGTAAAAATAAACTTATATCTAGTTGCAATTTACTTTATATTTCTCATCAATAATTTGTTAAAATTCTGTCTAATACTAAGTTATTTATAATCTGTACTATAATAAAAGAAATATCAACTTCTCATAAAATTATCTAATTAATCAAAGAATTTACTAATATATTTTCTAATTTACTTTCTAATAAGTTATTATCAAAATATATTATAGATCATACTATTAATTTAATATCTAATTCTGAATTATCATCTTATTATATATATTACTTATCTTATATTAAAATAGATAAATTAAAAAAATAATTATCTGAATTATTTAGCAAAGATTTCATTCATTCAAGTCTTTTACTATTTGGAATACCTATCTTATTTATATATAAAAAGAAAGAAATTCTTCAACTTTATATAGATTATTATATATTAAATAAAATTATAATTAAAAATTATTATTTTTTATTTTATATTAATGAATTAATAGATAATCTAGCTAGAGTACAATACTTTTCTAAGTTGAATCTTTACTTTAAATATCATTAAATTAGAATTAAAGAAAAAGATATTTATAAAACTATATTTAGAATAAGATATAATTACTATGAATTTCTTATATTATCATTTGATCTTACTAATATACTTATTACTTTTATAACTCTTATAAATAATATTTTTCATAATTATTTAAATAAATTTATTATTATTTATCTTAATAATATTCTTATATTCAGTAATATTAAAGAAGAATATCTCAATTATCTTTATATTATTTTTTTAAACTTAATAAATATAAACTTTATATTAAATTAAAGAAATATAAACTCATAAAGCAATATATAATGAATACTTAGATCATTTTATCTTGAATCAAGAAATTTTGATAAATCAACACAAAATTATTATTATTTATAACTGGTCTTAACCAACTAATATTTCTGAGCTTTGATTATTTTTAGATTTTATTAGTTATTATAGAAAATTTATTAAAGAATTTTTTGTAATTATCTCATTACTTATAGTCTTATTTTATAAAGATTATAAGTATATTTGAAATAAGCCTAAATAAAAAGCATTTGATAATTCAAAATAGTATTTAATTATTATATCTATCTTAATTTTGCCATATCCTAAATTACTTTTCATTATAATAATTGATATATTTGAATTTATTATAAGAGTCATTCTTAGTCAAAATTATAGGAAAGAATATCAATTTATTATCTATTAGTCATATAAATTATTATCTGCTAAGCAAAACTATTCTATATATAAAAAGAAACTTCTTATTATTATATATATTATTTATTTTTGAAAATTATATTTAAAAGATTAATACTTTTACTATTATTACTAATTATATATTTCTTGAATATATTAAAATATAACATAATCTTTTTAAATATTAAGCTTATTAGCTAAAAATCTTATAAGCTAATAATTTTATTATTAAGTATAAATTAGATAAAGAAAATATTATTATTAATACTTTATCTCATCTATTATAAGTGAATAATATTACTATAATCTCTGTACAACTAATTAATAAAAAAAAGTTATATTAAGAATATGAAAATAATAATTATTTCAAAGAAATCTGAACAACATAATTTTGAATCAGTTATATTAAAGTAATAATCAAGAATATATTATTTTAAATTGAATAATAATTTAAAAGATATAAAATAACTTGCTATATCAAAAGATAAATCTTTAAGAATATAAATCTTAGAAGAATATCATAATATTCCTATCTCTAGTCATCTTGAAATTGATAAAACTTATAAGTAATTATAATAATACTATTATTAATCAAAAATATTCAGGATATTTATAAATATATTCTCAGTTATAAAGAATATCAAAGAAATAAAAGTAATAATCAATTACTTTCAGATCTTTTATAACTCTTAAAAATATCTAAGCAATACTAAGAATAAATTATTTTGGATTTTATTATATAATTATCTATAACTCATTAAGAATATAATATAATTCTAGTTATTATAATTATCTTACTAAATATACTTATTTTATTCTTATATATATTACTATTATTATATCTAAAATTATTAACTTTTTTTTAATAATATCTTTAAATTACATAAACTATCTTATATTATAATTTCAGATTGTGATTCTAAATTTACTAATCATTTCTAAAAATCTTTATTTGAATAAATTAATACTAAATTAACTATATTAACTGTATTTTACTCACATACAAATAGATAAACTAAGAGAATAAATTATATCTTGAAAGAAATATTAAGAATTTATTTTATTTATAATTAAGATTATTAGGATAAATATCTTGCTACTACTAAATTTATATATAATAATTCTATTCAAGCTTCTTTTGATTAATATCTTTTAAATTAGATTATGATTAATATTTAATTATATTTTTAATACTTATCTTAAATAATAAAATCATTATTACTAATAAATTTATTTAATATCAAAATAATATAATTAAAGATACAAAAGATTTATTAATAGAAGTACAGGAGTATTAATCTAAATATACTAATCAATATTGCCATTATCAAGAATTTAAAATTAGAAATCAAGTCTTATTTTTAACTTATAATATTATTAATCTTATAGATAAATAACATTCTAGTAAAAAGCTTATATCTAAATATATTGATTCTTTCTCTATTTTTAAAATAATCTTATTTGTCATATATAAACTAAATTTATTTTTATATATAAAAATCTATCCTGTCTTTCATATTTTATTATTAAAATTATATAATTTTAATAATAATAAAGAATTTATTTATTCAATATCATTATAATCAATTATCATATCTGAAACTAATAAAGAAAAATATAAAGTTAAAGCTATCTTAAATAAAAGAATTATTCATATAAATTATAATATTTAATTAAATAGCTAGATTATCCTCCTGATAACTTTACTTATAAATCTTTATAATACTAGAGAACTTATAAAATTTTTTGAATAAAAATATCAATAAGAATATTGATTTTTAAGAGAAAGATAATATAATAAATTATATTTTATTTTGCAAATTATTGCTATATTATATATTATATTATATATAATACTATATTACAAAAATAATCTTATTTGTCAAGAAAGTCATATGATATATTTGAGTTATTTTAGCTATAGATAGTTTTTTTAATAAAATTTTTCTTTTCTCTTATTTTATTAATTTAGCTAGTATATTATTTAATTTATATATTATTATTTATTTCTTTATTTATTTATTAATTAAGTATCTTTCAGAGGTATTACTATATAAAAGAATTTTGAATATAGGAATGACAAAAATTAAAGGGATAATCTATATGAGTTACTTAATAATAATTTGTGATTCAAAATAATCTTGGTGATCATGATAATATTTGAGTTATCTTTCATTAATAGAATACTTGTGAAATTTTTCTTTCTGATCACAAATTTTGTAAGAGTTATATCTAGTATAGTTATGAATATAGTACCATTCTTTACTTCAGATAGATTGAAATTTATCTCTAATTACTGAATATTATTTTATATTAAATAGTAATACTTTGTTTTTAATTTTAAATATTATTTCTTTTTGAATTTTATTATTATATATTTGAGAGTATTATAATTATCATTCTTCTATATTTTGCTTTGCTTCTAATATTTGTTGTGGTAATTAATCTACTGTATTATATATTCACTATATTAATTTTTCTTTTTCTGTAGAATCTTCTTCCAAATAGATAGGAATTTTTAATTCAATTAGTAATTTAGCATTTTATCTATAGGTCAAGAAAAATAGTTCATGCTTTATTATTGAATTTTGATTAGTCTAATAAGTGAAAAGAGTAGCAGGAATAAAGATATCCCATTCTTGTTCATATGCTATTATCAATTTTTGTAAGATCATACATAGTGTTCTATTAAAATATTTTATTATTCTATTTATTTGTGAATGGTAAAATGAAGAAAATTTATACTTGATTCCAAATTTTGTTGATAATTTCTTAACTATTTCATTGATAAATTCTAATTCATTATCTGATTAAATTTCTTTAGGATATCCATATCTACAGATTATTTTTTTAAAGATAAATTTTGTGATTATAGTAGCTTTTTTATCTGGAATTGCTTTAGCTTTAGGCTATTTTATAAGATAATCTATTACTATAATAATATATCAATTTCTAGTTATTGTTATTTTACTAGATCCAATTAAATTAATAATAATTCTGTTAAAAGATTATCCAATCTTGATAGGATGCAAAGATTATTTAGTAATTCTTCTACCAGTTTACTGGCAGATTTTATAAGTTTTCATATAATTCTTTATATCAGTTTCTATATCATTCCACCAATATTTATTTGCAATTTGTTGATAAGTTTCTTCATATCCAAAATATCCAGATAGAGAGCTTGAATATAAATTAATAAGAATAGCTTCCATTTTATTCTCTTTAAAAACTTAAAGAGATATAATTAGTTCTTTTGTTCTATTAATTTTGTGTAATATGTTATCAATTTATAAAAAATATTTTGCTTGATTATGAATTTTGCATTGTTGTTCAAGAGTTGATCCTACAGGATAAGTTTTATTATTCAAATATTATTGTAAATTATAATAAGTTATTAAATTCATATTATTGTAAAGAAAAAAATTATTTAATAATCTTCTGAATACATTTGAAATAATATATCAACATTTTGATTCTTTCTTTCAAATTGATAAGTAATAATAAAGATATATTCTATAAGAGATATAATCCAGTGATTTACTCTAGCAAAATAACTTGATTGATTTTTAAATAACCATTTCAAGATATTATAATTAGTAATAATTTCAAAAACTATTTCAAGTAGATAATGACAAAATTATCTAATAGCTTATACTACTGTTAATTCTTCTTTTTTAGTTACTTCATATTTTTGTTCATTTATTTTTAAAGTAATACTTGTATAGATAACTACTTGTTCTCTTCTATCTTTATCTTTTTGAGATATGACAGCTTCAAGTTCTGAGTCTGAAATATTGGTATAAAGATAGAATTTCTTTGTAAAGTCAGGATAAATTAAAATAGGTGCAATTATAAGATGTCATTTGATTTGTTAAAAAGCTTCTTCTTGATTTATAGTTCAAATGAATAATTCTTTATTATGAAATAATTTGAATAGAGATGTAGCAATTTGAGAAAATTCTTTAACAAATTTTCTGTAATATCTAGCTAATTTATGGAATGATCAGAGTTCTTTAATAGTTCTTGATTAAGAAAAGTCTTGTATTTTCTGAATAGTTGATAAGTCAGGAGAAATTCCTTCTTTAGTTATTATATATTCAAGAAATAATAATTCTCTTTTGCAAAAGTTATATTTTTCTGAATTAAGTTTCAAGTTAGTATTTCTAATTCTGTAAAATACTTTGTTAAGATGATCTAAGTATTCTTCAAAATCTTTTGAAAATATATTCAGGTTATTAATATACATATTGGTAAAATTCCAATTATATTCTTCTAGTATTATATTCATAATATGTTAAAAAATTGTTGAAGTATTATATAATTCAAAAGATATAATATTGAATTTGAAAAGTTCTTCTCTAAAGATGAAAGTAGTTTTAGATTTATCTTCTTCTTTCATTTCAATTTGCCAGTATCCAGAGGTTAAGTTTATAGATGAAAACTAATGAGTATTTTCAAGAGAGTCTATCATTTCATTAATTTTTGATAATGAGTAAGTATCTTTTTGGATAATTATATTTATTTTTTGATAATCAACACAAAATCTTTTCTTTCAATTCTTTTTAGAAACTATAATAATATATAAAGTCCAAGGACTAGTTGATAGTTGAATAATATTGGCTTTCAATATTCTTTGAATTTCTTCTAATATGAATAATTAATTTGGAAGGATAGTTCTATAGGGTTATTATTTAATAGATGATTTATTTTCAGTATATATCTCATATTGAATTATATTATTTTGGCCAAGTTCATATAATTCAGTAGCAAAAATATTAGTATTATCTTCTAATAATTAAGTAAAAAGTCTTTCTTATTTAGCAGTTAATTTTTGTTATTCAATAACTTTTTCTTCTTGTTCCTGTTTCAAGAAATAGATATAAGCTTCTTGATGATTAGTAGATCCAAATCTAGCTGTTTCTTAACTAAATTGTTTTAGTTCTTCTCTAGTAGAAATTGGCTTAAGTTGATCAACAGGTGCAAGTTAAAGAAATATGAGTTGAGCAATTTTCTGATTTAATTTAATAATATAATCATCTTCTGAATCATTTTGAATGATGATACTGATATTTTCAGTATATCCAGAGTTAATAGTTCTATCTTTAATATTAATTTCTTGTTTTGCAAGAGATAAATAAGATATTACTTGACATATAACTCTTACAGGAATTTTTATAGTAATATAGATATCTACTAATATAACTTGATGTGATGAAATTCTGATTGCTTCTTTTTTAGTATAATAAACATCATATCCAGTATTAGTTGGATGTGTTTTTTCTAGTAATTTTTCTTTATCTTAATCATTATAAATTTTGACTGTATAGTAACCTGTAATAATTTTGATTGGATTATCTTTCTCTAGATTTCTTTTAGTTTAGATCTTCATTTTGTGCTATATAACAGATTAACTTTGTATTACATTTTTAAGAAGATCATTTTCACTCTGGATATATAGATAATTATTATGTATTAAATACATCTAGATTTAGTATATTATTACTCAGATGATTATTATATGTATTACAATTATTAATTTAGATTATTAATATTTTTTTTAATTATATTATCATTAATTATTTCTTTATATTTTTATTCATTTTTCTTCTTATTTATTTAAATTATTATTTATATTATTATTAATTATTGGATTATGATTAGTTACCTTCTGAAGATACAAATTAAGTTAATTAATTCTGTTTAACCATATATATTTTAGAATAGATTTCATTATTAATTTATTCACTTTTTATATTTATTTTTTCATTATAAATAAGATCTTTCTATTCTGTAATTTTCTTTCAGATTTGAATACTTTTAAATAATAAAAACAATTATAAGTTATAAAATTAAAACTTATTTATATTATATTTTATCTTGTTTATAACTATTAATAAAATAATCTTATA
>CAJVPS010001008.1:0-18101 GCA_910591765.1 Ambispora leptoticha | reverse complement strand
TGATAGTGTTGGGAATTTTGGATTAGTGAAAAGAATTATTACCGTTACAATACCCGATGGAAGATTTACAACCTGCAAAGAAACCTCGCTTAGATATTGAGGAACAACATGAGTTAAACCACGTTGAAACTGGGAATAAATTAGATATTTCTGAATCTTTTAATATAAATGAAGGTAACATTATTTAGTTTAACCAAAGGAAAATTAATATATATATATATATATATATATATATATATATATATATATATGTAAATATATTATATATTAATCTTGAAGATAGAGTGAAAATCTCTGAACATAGGGATCTATCTAAATGAAGTTTTTCTCATAAAGAATTGTTTCAAACTTAAACAAACCTACGATGGAATCAAAAAAAAGTTATTGATAGGGATGATGATGTTAAAGCTCAATCTGGCAATGATTTACCGACGCATAAATGCACTGTTCAGGAAACGGATGTGGGCATAACGGAATTCTTGAATCCTGAGCTCAAAGGATTCTTGGGTGTTCTTAAATGGAGGTAAGTTGCCAAATTAATTTTTTTTTGAGCACTAAGAAATAATTGAAAAATTGTACACTTGTTTAATACATAGATACACTGATTTTCTCGTGAATGAAATTGATTTGGATGGAAACATACTAAGTTTTGATGCAGAAATAAAAGAGATAAATAATAATGATGCAAATAATATTGAGGAAAATGATTTGTATGAATCTCAAGGAGTTACACAAACTAAGAGTGGATCGTCGAGTAATATTAATGATTTTACGTTAGATAAGAATGACTCCTTAGTATGTTTAATAGATGTTTGTTTTTTAACTTGATCTCGTTAACTTGTGATAATATTAAGAGAGGCAAATTCTTTCTAGAATGATATTGAATCGGAGGAGAAATTATTTGATCAAGATTTAATGAATCAAATAAAAGATCTTGTAAAAGGCGAGGGGAAAGATCAGCAAAGATTTATAAAGTCGCAAGTTAGTTATTATCTTAAGAATTCATCATTCATCATGTTAATTTTTTATTTTATTTGCTTCTGTTTCTCAATAAATGCTCGCCATTTTTAGCCCATGTTAAATAAAGATGAACGGACCAAATTGCATAAATTTATCAATAAATATTATGGTGAACATTTAAACTCGACTACTACAAAAGAGCAAAGCATTTTGATAGCATATCACAACGAAAAAAGTAAAAAAGGCAAGTTACTTAATTTTGTCGCTTTACGAGTGAATTAGGTTTAGGTTGAATTGTAATTTTTGATTGATACCCGAAAGATTCAAGAAGATACGACGCGTCTAAAAAGAGGAAAATACAAAAAGAAGAATGGGAAAAACGCGGTGGTCAATATTGTCAGTTTTTATTACTAAAAGAGAATCGAGATACCATGTCTGCTATAAATCTAATAAGCAAACTAATGAAGTAAGTGTAATTTTATGTTTCTCCTTTTGATTTTTCGTATGGTTCGCTTAATTTGATGTGCATTATATAGGATCCCATCTCGATCATTCTCTTATGCTGGTACTAAGGATAATCGTGCGGTTACTGTTCAACGTATTACGGCTTTTCGAGTAAAAGCCGAAAGATTAGCTGGTCTCAATAAACGGTTAAATGGAATAGTAATGGGAAATTTCAAGTAAATTTTTGTACGCAATTGATTACTCGGACGAGAAGTCGCTGTTCTTGCGCTAAATGATATTATAATATGTTACAGATATGTATCACAACCGATACAGCTGGGTGAACTTGCAGGAAATCGTTTCATTATTACGATAAGGTGGAAAATAATAATGTCCAAACTCTATGTTGATAAGTAACTGTTAATAATTAATCACTTTGAAAACTTTAGACAAGTAAAAGTTGACTCGGAGGAAACGCTGTCGCAATCATTGAGTTCATTAAAAGATAATGGATTTATAAACTATTTTGGCATGCAGCGTTTTGGTACAAGTTCTATTCCAACATGGGAAATCGGACGTGCACTTTTGCAGAATAACCTGGAACAAGCCATCGATCTGATATTGAAACCACGACCCGGAGGTTACCTCATGAATTTATTAATTATCTTTGTCTATCAGTCAGTTCTGTTATTGATGTTACTTCACCATTTTTTTATTATAGAAAATGGTCCAATTGAAATTGCACGGAAGCATTGGGCAACCACCAAAAATGCTCGAGAATCATTTGAATTGATGCCTCCGCGTCATTACTCCGAAAGGAATATCTTACTAACCTTTGCCAATACTGGAAATACAAACTGTTTTGCCGACGCCTTTAATTCGGTATTTCTTATCAACAACAAACAGACATATACTTCGCATTTTGCTAAATTTTTTTTAAATTTTATAGATACCCCACAAATTAAGACTCATGTATGCTCATGCTTACCAGTCTTATATTTGGAATCGCGTGGTATCCGAGAGAATTAAACTACACGGAAGTAAATCTCCGTTGGTTGGAGATTTAGTTCTGACCGAAAATAAAATTCGATTGGATCAAGAAGATATTGATTTTCCCGACGCAGAGGCAGCTCAGACACTTGACAAAAAAAGATCTTTTGACAATATGGAAGAATCCACCGAATCTTTTGATGACACTAAATTTGCTTCCAATCTAACTGGTGAAGGGCCGAATGCGGCAATTAATTTAAAGGTATTTACTTGTCTTTAAACGTGTATTGAATTTTAATATTTATTTATTCTCATTTGACTTTGAGCAGATAAAAGTTCTCACAGAAGAAGACTTACCAAAGTACACCATAGAAGATGTAGTTTATCCTACGCCGGGTTATGCTGTTATTTACCCAAAAAACGCGATATTTGAAAGTTACAAAGAATTTATGATGGAAGATGGACTTGATCCTATGAACATGACAAGAAAAACAAAGTACGAGTATTTTTTCCATTCTTTATTGTCATAATAAATCACATCACAATGTATATTCTTATTTTTTTTTTTTTTAGAGATTTTTCCTTGCCCGGAACATATCGAAAAATTATTTTGAAACCTGAAGCAGTTAACTGGTTTGTATAACTTTAAAGCAAAACATTAAAATCAAAGAATTTACACGTCCAATAAGTACTGAGAAATTTCCATCGACCGACTCAGGTCAACGATTCGATATGACGATCCAATTGCTCAGTTGGTTATAACAGATTTTGATGTCCTGCACGGAAGGAAACCAAACATAGGTGTACCAGGTAAAACTTATATAATTATTAGTTTTCCGTCTTGAAAATAAATTTATTAAAATTCTCGTTTAATTATGTATATTCTTTTTGGAATTTTCAGATGGAAAACATTTGGCATTGCAAATCAGCTTTATCTTGCCGCCTGGAATTTATGCAACCATGGCGATACGAGAGATCATGAAAAAAGATACAAGCTCTGCTGCTCAATATAATTTGCAGATACAGACTTGAAATGCATATATTTTTCTGAGGCGAACGCTAAAATTCGATTATAGTGAATATTTCTTGCACAAAACTGCTTATTGATTAATTAATAATATCATCTCGAGTTAAAATAAAAAACAAGGCAAAAATTAACGTATTTCGAAATACATGAACCCGTATGCGTGCGGGCCAAATTATGGAAAAAGGTTTTTAATTTGAAAATTACTCCCCGACACGGAGTATAATAATTTTATCATGTGACGATCCGATTCACCACATATTATTTTTTATATTTACGCGTAGTCACAAGTACACCGTCTACAATTACAACAATGACAGAAAAGGTACAGGCAGAAAGAAATGCAGAAAATAGCTCAATCTTTCTTATCATGTTTCTTCCTGATTTTACTTCCATCGAATATTTGTTATTGTGAGCTATGATAGACTGCAAAGTTTTATAATACATAGAACAATTTGGTCACGAAGCCTTCTTAATTATCTAAATATAACCATATACGTGAACTTTGAAGACTCGCACAAGCTTCAAGCCTTCTTCTTCCTCTTCTACGGGAGGGCGATCAAATAATATCGATAAAAGAATCTCATACTCATCTGCCGCTATAAAAGACTTAACAAATATTGGGTCTTTGTCTCTACAATTACAAGAATATGCCATAATAGAAGACTTATTATTTGTTATGATGGTAAGATTAAGGTTATATAGTTTGATTTCGAAATCTCGAAAGTTGGCTTAATGATCATTGAATATAATCTTGTGTTTTTTTAGGGGATCGAAGGCAAATATATATACGTGAGTCGTTCAAGTAATATGTCAAGTGATAAAGAAAATAGAATCAAGGGTGTTGAATATGTAGTAGATAAGTCTTTGGGTAATATTTTTTTATCTTTATATATTTTCCCATTTTAGCAAATAAAGCATAATATTTATAATGAATCCATGATTTTGACAGACATCTCTTTAAAAGAATTAACTGAGCGGATTATACCACTTGCAACATATTACACTTCAATTGATGCATTTATAGAAATGTATTCAGCTTTTGAGTATGGATTTGTCAACCATGCATTATGTGCTGCTATCAAAGGATTATTAAAGGTAATTAAATCTATTATAAACATTATGCTAAGCAGTCGATTTTATATATTATCTATAATTATTTATATCTTGTTCAGGAATATTTAATACTTATCACGCAATTAGAGCATCAATTTCGAACATCGCCCTCATTTACCCTTCAGAAATTCTGGTTTCACGTGCATCCCACTTTGCACACAATGTCCAATATACATTCATTGGTGATGGAGATTCATGAAGTCGGACAAGAAGCATTGGAATCAGAAGATGATGAAATGTTAATTCTAGAAGAATTTGCAAAAAAGAGCGCAATACCGGAACAAGTGAAAGGTGGTGGAATCCTTGGTATTTTGGCGGAGCGACTGACTACCATGAGTGGGTATGTTTTTTCGAGATTTAAGTTGTTATTATAATAATTCGGATATGTTTGTTTATACAACTATTTAATATTTGATAGAGATCCAGGCACAAAAAAGCTCTACATTTATTTATTGTCTAAAGCATCACAACCCTATGTATCAATGCTACACACTTGGATACACCACGGGGAAATCCAAGATCCCTATGAGGAGTTTATGATACAGGAACGGAAAAATGTCAGAAAAGAGAATCTCAAGGAAGATTTTAATGATTCTTACTGGGAACAAAGATACACACCACGAGAAGGTACAATACCACCTTTCTTGACGCCATTCAAGAATAAGATATTGTTGGCTGGTAAATACTTGAATGTCATTAGGGAATGTGGGATTCCCATTGAAGAGCCGAAGAAAGAAAATGATGATGAGAATAATGAAAAGTCAACATCTGTCGATAAAACAGATGTCAATGTGAATAGTGATGTTTTGTTGGCGATGGATGGCGGAAAGTTTGTATCTTTTTTCAATATTAAATACTACCTTAAGACTTTAAAAACAACATAATCATTTTAATTTTTTATTAGGCTTGTAGAGAGCATTGAGATAGCGTATAAACGTGCTAATCGTACTTTATTGGATCAACTGTTAAAAGGTCAACAGCTTCTTGCTCGATTAAGGTAAGTATTCATTAGTTACAATAATTGACTTGCACATAAAGCCTTCCTTTATTTATTTATTATTATCCTTCAAAAAGATCTATCAAACGATATTTCTTCCTTGACCAATCCGATTTTTTCACTCATTTCCTGGACCTTGCTTCCACTGAGCTCAAAAAACCTTCCAGTCAAGTATCTTTGACAAAACTGCAATCATTACTTGATTTAGTTCTACGCAATCCATCTTCAGTAGCGTACGCAGATCCATTTAAGGAAGACGTAAAGGTGGAAATGAGTTCAGTAGGATTAGTAGATCAGTTGCTCCGAATCATTAATGTTGCCGGAATGGCTGAACCACTTCCTACTTCGACCTTTAGTCGCGGCCCACGCGAAACTTTCAATATACGCAAGGAAAGTGGCCGAATTGGCGAGGAAATAGATGGCGATGGATATGAGGATGCAGATCGATTAGGTTATGCTCCTAGTCTGGCTGGTAGTGTGGCTAGCAGTTTGGCTGGAAGCATTACTGGCAGTAGTAATAGTGGCGGGGGTAAACAAGCTTTGACTGGTACGTTATAAGGTTATAAGATCTATGTTTTCGAAATATATCGTATTGATACGTATCGACTTGACTTTTTATATTTTGTCTAAATAATACACTTAACAAGGGATTGAAGCTTTATCATTGGACTACACAGTCACTTTTCCACTTTCGTTGGTTATATCACGCAAAGCACTTACAAAATATCAGCTGCTTTTCCGACATATACTCTACCTGAAGCACGTAGAACAAATCCTATGCAGCATTTGGACAGAGCATTTCAAGTCTTACCATTGGCGTGAAAGTAGCGGTCATCTGGGCATCGAAGCATGGAAGAATCGACTGTATGTCCTAAGGCAGCGCATGCTTGTATTTATCCAGCAATTTGCTTACTATGTCACTAACGAAGTATTGGAACCGCAATGGCGCACGTTGGAAGCTAATTTTGCAAAAGTAGATGAATTTTTGTTAGATACTTGAAGATATCAAAGTCGTTCCTTGAGAATTTACACATCTTATAATTCATGATTAGGTATCCACTGTAGACCAGGTACTCGAATACCATACCGATTTTTTAGATACATGTCTTAAAGAATGTATGTTGACAAATGCGAAACTATTACGAGTAAGTGATAAATAAGAATTTACTAAAATGTTTAAGATGTTATAAAAGATTAATCTATTTTTGCATCAAAATAATAATTCTCCAGATCTACTCAAAACTAGTCTACGTTTGTGTCTTATTCGCAAACTATACGGATAAATTCACGAAAAGTCTAATAAGCCTCAAGAATCAGCTAGCAGGAATAAATTCAAACACCGGCGGTAATAATAATACTAGTACAGTCTCATCACCCTCATTGCAAACAACCATTGAACAACAAGAGCGAACGCTATCTAAATTTGAAGATAATTTTGTATATCACGTCAGATTGCTGATTGACGCGTTGAATTTCTACTCAGCCACAGAAACTGTTCAGTTTTTGTGTTTGGTGGTTCGACTTGATTATAACCAACATTATAGCCAAAATAGTGTGGGTAGTGCAAAGATTCATTAATAACTATAATAAGTTAGGTATAGAGGACTTTTAAAGAATTTGGTCATTTCTGTATGAATAAGAAGAAAGCTTGATAAGCTTTCCAAAGTGATATATATATATATATATATATATTTATTCATATTTATATTTATATGAAGGACCGTTTTTAAAAAATTGACAAAATTTATTCTATTTCATCTCATAATAAATAATTATGAACAAAATGCTCTATAACATATTAATCTTTCCTTTGATTTCAATACGACTTTTGAAGCAGCAGCCACAAAATAGACCTCTCCCATTTCTATAGTTTTTTCCGAGTCTTTAGCTACTATCATAATGCCGGATCCTTCGGTCACAATTATAATACTAGGTCCATCAATCGGAGCAAAATGCTCTTCAATATCGCCAGCATGCAATTGTGTCAAAATTACAGAGAATTCGTCGATCGGTGGGTTATAGAGCAGCGAGTGCTTTGATGTTTGATATGATTCTGGTTG
Organism: Ambispora leptoticha; assembly: GCA_910591765.1. Lineage (NCBI taxonomy): Eukaryota > Fungi > Glomeromycota > Glomeromycetes > Archaeosporales > Ambisporaceae > Ambispora > Ambispora leptoticha. The sequence goes on along the minus strand of CAJVPS010001008.1, from coordinate 10,510 downwards.
TAAAATCTGTGATTCAGCGCTGCCGTAGCGATAAGTTAACATGTTTACTAAGACATCCACATCTTTGAATTTAGGTGTTAGACCAGCGCGAACGACATTATCACTGGATGCCATGCATTCAACACAGTCTGTTGTTATAAAATAAAAATTAACAAATTATTGGATACGACGTAAATAAATCAGTAGAGAATTCGTAATATTCATACCTCCAGATAAATACGCGTGCGGTTCATTGGCGCCTAAAAAAATTGCTTGTCCAGGTTCTAATTTTACATAATTCAAGAAAAAGACACAAAAAATTCCCACATCACCAGGAAACTGTTGGTTTAAACGTACTACCAATTCCGAAACGGATCCTGACTCTAACTTTGATGGTTCGATTTCTTCCTTTAATCTCGTAGCTAATTTCTTGACTTGATTCGCAATAATATTAGCATCTTGTGTCATCAGGCATGTAAACAATTCTTTGAGCGCGACCTTATTGCGCTCAATATCCTCAGGAAATTGGGAAACAGTTTCGATGTAACGGTTAGCAATTTCGTCGTTTACCGTCTCTCTGAATTCAGGATAAACATTCAGGTAATCTGCGATTTCGTTTAATGAACGAAATCCGCACAAGGCTTCGAATGCCGTGATCGCTACAGCCATTTCAGGTTTATGATTGGGATCTGGAAGGCGGAAAATTTTATTGAAATTTAATTTCAAGAGATTTTTTAATTTTAGCTTAGATAAAACTTTGACCTTTATATATTTTTGGAAACCTTTCAAATAGTTCTCGAGCAAGTTTCTTATCAGGATGCGCTTGAATTGAGAGAGCTTTTGACACAGACAACACTTTGAACAAGAATGGCAGATCATTATCATATTGCTGGGAAATTTTTGAAGAAAGATAAAAATAAGGATTTTGTGCAATCGTATCTCTCAGCGATATGTTTGGATCTTTTACAAGAAGACTTGGTCCATTCGGATGAGTACCCATCCAAAGCTTATTTATCATTGTACAAAATTCGTCAATATATTTGTATTGATTTTTCTGTTAACCATAAAAATACAAACCTCTGCATAAGGCTTCGAATTATCAATTTTAAACCCATCGGGAGTTCTTGCAGCAAATTGAGCAACTTTACTTTCTTCACCCAACTTACCCCAATCATAATTTTGTACTGCACATTTCAATTGATAGACATTGGATAATATAAGATTTGACATGTTTAAAAAATTCGAAACCACCAAAGTCCTGTTAAATCTATAAAATCATTGGTGTTACATATACAAACTGGATTGTAACGGCAAAAATAATTTTTTAGAGTAATGGCAGAACCGACGATACGACAAACTACCAATCTGTCCATACATACTTCTCGTGACTCTTTAGAGCATAAAAAATGGTCTCCGTTACCTGAGAAAGAAGAAACCTCAATTTCTAGTTTAGCGTTACCTTTCCCGCCACCTTTAACTCGTGAGATGTTCGCAGCTGCTGATTTTAACTGTGATAAATTTCTCGCAAATCGGCGGCACTTGCCTCTTGATGAACTAAAACGTGAACTAAATGCACATTTAAAGAGTCTGAAAAATGAATTAGTTGAAATGATCAATAGAGATTATGCGAGCTTTGTTGATTTATCAACGAATTTGAAAGGAGTTGATAAGGTAATTGAGGAAATTTCTCAGCCTCTAGGGAAAATGCGAGGAGAAGTTCAGGCAGGTGTCTAAGCAATGTTCAATATCGAAAATCGGGATTCTTTGAAACAAGGAAAAATTGAATTAACACTTTATTCAATATTATCATACAGCAAGTTCGTTTCACACTTCAGGAGGTGGTAGACTCCCTAGAACAAAAATTGGCTCATCGCGCTTCAATTCGTGAAAAAAAGGTATTTTCTCAAAAACGATACATTGAATATAGATACAGTAAAATATGATAATCGTTTTCATTTATATAATTAATAGGCATGTTTACAACTCTTTATAAACATCTATGAATCAGTGCGCAAAGTGGAGGCATTGTTACTTATCAATAGTGACAATAGTGTGTCGTTGTCATCATCATCATCATCGGGAGATGACGAGAGGTAAAAAAAAGTGTAACATTGGTAAATAAAGTTCATTTTGTTTTGATTCTATTATTCTAATTTCATTTCATCTCAAGTCTTGAAAAAAACCATTACTATAAAGTGCTAATAGTGTCAAACAGATTGAACGTGTTGCCATTGAATATAATCAAATGCAATATCTTGTTAACAAAGGCAAAGGGTTGCCATTTGTGGCAAATATTGATTGGGTAAATAAATTTATAGTTAAAAATGAGCTTATTTTATATAAGCATTGTTCTTATAAAAACATATAATCTACCTTATAGCGAATAACGAGAATAAAAGACACTCTTCGCGCAAATTTAACTGCTGCGTTACGATCAGCATTACATCCAATGAAACTTGAAGCAAACTACGCTTCTTCAAAGGACACGTTAACTCAGATATTACGTACATATGCATTGATTGATCAGACTAAAGCAGCTGAAGAAGTTATACGTGAAGAATTAGTTAAACCTTTTGTTCAAGTGGTACGTAAATGTTAAAATTAAAAGACTCATTAAATGATGTTTATTCTATATTAATTATATATTTATTAGACGGTTACGCGACAATTCCTAGAAAAACCCCCTCAACCAATCTTGATTCATTCCGCTAATATCGAACCACTTTCTCAATTCATATCTTCTCCTACTTCAAGAACTTTTGCGCCACATGCCGTTCTTTCGTCCTCTAAAGATCCATTGGCTATTATGTATAATAAAGTGCTTGGCTTTATCAGCAATGACTGTTTCCTGCTTCTCGAAATTACTCGTAAGGTTCTTAAGGGAACAAGTTATGAGATATTGGTCAATTCTGTTTGGGTAGAAGTCATGGAGTCGATAATGAAAAAATTGTTGTTTATTTTTAATCCTGGAAATCCTAATGTGTTTCATAAGGTTTTTGTCTATTCGATTCTATTATCGATTATTTTCATTTTATTAATCTGTTTTTTTTTTTTTTACGTAGAACTATACAATATCAATGAACTTTGTATCAAGTATTGAGAACATGTGTTATTCTAAAAAGACACTAATATATCTACGAACGCATCCCACTTATTTGGAATTTATAAAGAGATGGCAACTAGCAGTCTATTTTCAACTACGGTAAATTACAAATTATATTCTCTAATTTTTTTTTAATTCTTATTTTCCATGACTTCTAAGATCATCATTTTTCTACATAGTTTCAGAGAAATATCTTTACAAGTTGAAAATACTTTGAGTTTGGGATTGATAATGTTAAATGAAGCAAACAATGAATCACATGGTTGGTTAGTTTATCTGGTTATATTGGTTTGAAAAATAATTCTAATTTAAGAGAATTTTTTAATAATAAAAAAAAGATTCATCATCTGAAATAAAGCTATCAGCTACAAAATCAATTATTGCAGCCATAGAACGGTGTTGGTCCGCTGACGTGTTCGTCTACGGGCTATCGCATCGTTTTTGGAAACTAACATTGCAGGTAATTAATTAACTTTCTTAATAAAAGCTTTTAAGATCCCGTTATCTAAAAATCGTTTTTTCCAGCTAATACAACGATACAAGAATTGGTTGTCATCAATGATTGGCGATTTAGGGGATTCTAATTCATCAACTAGTGAAAAGGTTCGTTAAGTAAGTTATCTTGCCTTTGATTAATGAAAGATCTGAATAGCTACCATCTTACTTTACTCAATGAACATATTGCATCTTCATTAAAAAAAACAGCCATTGACTCCCGCCACGATAAATTCTTCGTCGAATCGGACATTATCCAGTAGTTCAACGCCAAGCGCTGTTTCGACTAGTGAAGCACTAGAGGAACAGTTATTGAACCAGTTGACTGTGATTACTTTTGATATCGAAAATTTTATTACAAAGGTTTGAGCAGTCTTTTTTCCAAGAAAAATTGTTTATCAAATTATTATTAATCCGTTTCGGTTTGTTTATTAGATAAGGCAATTTTTTCGAGAAGTAATTATGATTCAGTTACCACCGCAGATGATGGACGAGCCATTAATAGAAGGTAAAAATTGTGAGTTAATAAAAGAACATCTTTATATTATTGTCTTGCGTTAAATTAATCGGCGAAAAAAATTCCAACGTTAGAGAGCATCAAAATCTCTCTATTATCAATTCAATCCGATATACCGGAAATTAGTCGTACAGTGACCACTATACTAATCAAGCGTTGTGCGGAATATTTACGACAAACGCGAGGAATAATCACCCAATATCGATACAAGAACAGAGAACCACCCACAGAATTCTCGTATTTTGTACCTACAATAATGAAACCACTTGTCATGTTTTGTGATTTGAATCAACACACATTGACAGAATCACGTCGAAGAGAATGGAATTTGATGGTTGCTGAAGGTGTCACAATGCGGTAGAGTGTCATTTCGATACTTGTTTTAACAAGGTAGAATAATTTTAACGGAATAATCGATATAATCAGATACTACAAGAACGTAAGTGAAACACTCGCAACATTCAAAAGAACTGAAGAAAGTCACAAATTCAAAAGGAATCGCGTTGCTGGAAATAATAATGACGCCTCAGCATCTATGAATGATGAAGATAAGATGAGATTACAAATCTTTTTGGATGTAAAACAGTTTGGTAAAGAGGTATGTACGCGTTTGGAGAATGTTAGTTTGGATTGCATTGCAATAATATACGTATTTTTTTTCTAGTTGGAAAATTTAGGAATTGTGCTTGCAGATGTTGCAAGTTATGCAGAGCTGTTCAAAGTTGTCGAGCCTTATGGTAAGTTTTTTGGTTAAAAACACGTTGCAATTCGACATTATTTTTATCAATTTCTATTTTGGAATTTTACAGAGACAATTGGAAGACAATAATGAAGTATTGTGTATTTATTATTACTTGTTAGAAACGTTATATTAATAGAAAAAATCAATATGCTTTTAATTTTAAATAAAGAAAATTACATACAATTGTTTGTAATTAATTATATATATAGTAACAATAAGTTTTATTTGACAATCAATGTTCAGTCATCTTTTTTATTATGTTCTTTTTTGCCGGTTTGACGAGTTTTATTATCGTCTTCTAAGGCGACACCATTATTATCAAATGTAGAAGGTTGTCCACCATTATAAATGTTTATCCATTCTATTGCTTTATCATATGAATGTCTACCAAATAAACGATACTATGTATATGTATGTATGTATGTATGTATGTATGTATGTACGTTAAAAATGAATGAATGAATAAGAATACATATTAGAAATCAATGACCAAATACCTGAATCGGAGTAACCATTCCAAAAAAGTAATTTTTCCAGGCTTTAAATCCGTATTTCAAAAATACTTCTTTACCAGTCGGCAAACACCCAATCTCCTTGGCTAAATGATCCATCATCCAAAGGAACGGTGTTTCGATGGTGTGTCTTGCAGAGCTATAGAAAGTTGTTTGAAGGAAATTTTGGTAATTCTCGATCCATTGGTCCATTACCTCCGTTGATGGTAGAGTTATATGACCTCCGATTATGCTAGTAGCGTAACGCGCTTGCATTTCACTAATTTGAAATGAGAATTTTATATAAATATATAATAATAAGCAAATAATAAAAAATAGATTATAATATTTACGCGACTGGAAATATAGGACCAAGAACCTGGACCAGTCCCAAAAACGCGATATTCTTATAACGCGGAGGAAACACCATTTTATACAACCAAGCCAAATTTTCACGATACTCTGGATCAAACTTTTCGAGATCTTGTTCACCTGTCAAAAGATCTCCGTCCAAAAATGGAAAAGAGATATCATATCCGGTACAATACACAATTACATCAATATCTTCAATCCTTGTCCCATCTACAAATTCGACGGATTTGTCTTGATTCAATTTAACGATATTTTGTTTCACGATAATAGTTCCGGTGGAAAGACGCTCAAAGAAATCGGATTTTATTGTTGGATGGTGTGCGTTAGCCGGATGTTTTGGTTTTAGACCGGGTGGGTATGATCCAAGTGTAATCTTGCTAAGTTGCTCCTGGATAAAATTGTACAGTTTACGAGGCAAGAAAGACGTAAAGCGGCTATTCAGGTGATCAATTGGAATACCGAATATTGTTAGACGGGGCAAAATCCACGGAAGCGTGCCTATATATATATATATATAAATGTTAATTGGTGTATACAAAGTTATTTATAAGTCAATATTATATTTACCTCGGCGAGCAACAAGGTATACTTGAGAAGCAACAGTACTCAACTCTACAGAAATATCCATTCCACTGTTACCACATCCAACGACAACTACGCGTTTATCTTCAAATCCTTTTGTGCTAAATATATTTTTTATTAATTAAATCGTATATTTTTAATCAACATGTTTGCAGATATTCAAACGCTCACTTTCGATAAAAATGTGAATGTATTTGTCGACCACCAAATTGATCCATTCCTTCATATTTCGGCCAACGATGTTTTCGATGATGACCGCTACAAACCATCACATAATCAAATATTTCTTCTTTCTCTTCCTCTCCTTCTGTCATGTATTTGACTTTCCATCGATCATCAGGTAGATTTGAAACATGTAATACACTTGTTCGGAATTTAATATATTGGTAAAGATTGAAGCGTTCTGCGTACATTTCGAAATATCTACAAATTATCAAATAACATACTTTAATTTAAATTGAACTAATAATAGAGCTGGACAAGATGGATAATTACACAAATAGTTTGGTTAATTACACACACCTTAATACTTGATGATGAGGTAAGTAAGTTGGCCAATCGTGAGGAATTGGATAATCGGAGAAGGTCATCTAATAGGTCTTATATTAATTGTGTTCTCTCTAATGATTTCAAATTACGTTTATATCACTTAGTTGTTCAAATACCGTTTCTTTAGAAGTATTGATAATTATTGACTTGAAAAGCGAAGAATATGGATCCTTATTCTTTTCATCGATTTCTTCATACTTCCATAATCCACCAACGTGAGGATTTTGTTCAAAGCAAACCGGTTCCAAATCGTCATCGATACATTGTTTCATGGCCGTTAAGCCGGAAGACCCTTTGCATAATAAACATCAAAAATCTCTTCCGAATCAGAATTAGGATTGAAGGACAACTTACCTGCTCCAATGACAGCGACTCGAGGTCTGCGATCACTCTCACTGCTACTAACGGCAGCATATTCATCATTTGCTGTTCCTAAGGTATTAATAGTAACCATGAAGGCTGCTAAAATTTTAAACGTTTATACAAGTCTTGTAATGAAAAAATTACAAGGTTAAAAACTCCCCATAGCGACAGGCTGATTAAAATTTTTTCTAGTGATCATATGATGCAGGGCGCAAAATTTGTATTTACCAAATCTTAAATCGAATTTTCTAAAAAATTCGATGAATTTCTATTGGCTTTTTTCACGCTTTTTTTTCATTTGTAGAATATTTAATTATACTAAGTATTCAATCACGAATATATAACCTGTCAGAATTCACAATTTGTTTGTCCGGCTTCATATTTTCTAAAAAGATATGTCTTTACTCAAAATATGGCTTTTATTACTTGCATATTACTTATATTGTAGTGATCTTGTCTTCTCCTATTATATTATAGAATTATGTTCATGTGAAACTAAAAAAAGGCAATGAGTATGACATGTATCAGCAAATGTAATTCTTGAAAAGCTTCTAATACTTATTAAATATTTTCTTCTATTCATAATTATGAAAGACAGATTGAATCAGTTTTCAGTTTATGAGAAATATTATAATAAAATTATTATAAAGGATGATTATTCACAATGATTAGAAAACTTTTCATATCAAGTTTCTTTTTTATTTAAAAATTATAATAGAAAATATAATCAACTTGCTATTAATAATGATAATTTAGATTATCAAATATCTTTTATATCTGATATTGAAATTCAAATTTCAATATCTGATTTATAAATAAGTAATCTATAATAATAATTAAATGAAACTCAAGAAACTTTATTAATATTACAAGCAAAAATGCAAGAATAATTAAATGAAATTTGATAACTAAGAAAAGAAAATAATCAATTATTATTAAAAAAACTAATAGCTTAAATAATAATAGAATGAATAATTTGTAACTCAAGAAGACTAGATTAATATTATCAAAAAAATAATTCAAAAAAAAGATATTTTTTTATGATAATATTAATGCTTTAATATCAAATAAATCATAATTTTCTTTGAATAATCTTTTAATTATTCATCTTTAACTTGATTATCTAAATAAAATCTAGTAATTATAAAATTTATTAAAATTCTTATTAATAATAATCAATATAAAAAAATAAAAATAAAGTTTTTTAAGCAAGCAATAATAATTGATATAATATATAGCTCTTATTATTTAAAGTATATTTTATTTATAAATCTTACTATTTTTGCAATAAAATATTTATTAGTAAAATCTAAAACTCTTATTAATATTAATAATCATATTATTAGTATTGATAATTTTATTAGATTTATTAATTAGCTAGAAAATCTGATTATAAAATAATAATTTCTTTTCTATTTTTATCTTTTAATAATAAATAAAAAGATTAAAAAAATTACTTAGATCAAGAATATAATATAGTTATATTTTATATTATTATAAGCTTCATTATTTTTTTATAATTATAATAATTATATTCAAACTAATATTAATTTCTAAATATACAGTATATCAAACTTTTAGAAAAATAATATGAAAAACTATTTAATTTAACTTTTAATATAAAAAATAAGATTTATAAAGAGCTTATTAAGTATCTTAAAATTTTTTGAATGAGCTTTATACTAGAAATAAATAAAATTAATAAGTTAATATAAAATTAAAAAGATTAATTAGAATATATAAAAAATATTCTATTTATTAAATATTAAATATGAATAATAAAAAATATATTTATTCTATATATTATATTAAAATAAATCAAAAATTTAATAAGATACTTAGCTTAGTTAATATTATAAATAATATTAAAAATTATTTATTATTTATTCATATAATTTTAAAAAATAAAAAAAAATAATTTTATAATTTGTTTAAATATTATATAATAATTAATATTAAATAATAGTATATATATATATATTATAATTATTTATCTTTAATTTGATAAATATTAATTTAAATTTAATAACTAATATTTAAAAAAATTTTGAATATATTAAGAAAATATTTAATATTAAAAATAATAATTATAAATAAATTATTATTATTTATAATAATATATCTTAATATCAGACTTAAAAAATTAAAAAAAACTTTTCTTAACTAATCTTAATTCCAAATATTCTTTATAAAGAGATAAATATATTAAAAGTATTTATTAAATTAAATTAATTAGTTTTATTTTTTATTATATTTTTATTTTTAGATTCATCTTTTTAAAAATATTAATATTAGAAATTTTACTTAATATCAAGAATATCAAACTAAAATTAGTTTCAGTTTTTTAAAAATATATTAATTATTACAAGTCTTAGAATTTAATATATAATATATATTATTATACAATAATTTCTAAATTAATATGATTATATATTATTTTTAAAAAAATTCTTCTATTAAAAATTATCTAATATAAGTTTAGAATCAAACTAATTTTATATTTAAATTAATATAAATAAATAAATATTTATTATTATAAGTTATTAATATAATAAAAAATAATATTATATTAATATATTATTTTTAAATTTTTTTTATCTACAAGTAATTATTAATTTTTATATTAAAATATATATAAATAGATTCTTTTTAAAATTTATAATCAGATAAATATTTGTTTTAATTTAATCTATTTAATAATATTTAATTTATTAATTAATTAAAATTATTAATAAAGAATAAATATTATATTTAAAATTTGAAATTCATAATTTAATTTAAAAAAACTCTAGTTTCTTGATCTAAATACTTAAATTAATATTAAAATCTTAATATAATACTTAAAAAATTAATAAAATATTTAAATTATTAATTTTTTCTATATTTTTATAATAATATTAATAAATTATATATATAATTATAATTAAATCTCTCTAAATATTCTAAATATAATATCTTTTTAAATATATAATTATACTTGATCTTATCATGTAAGATTATTTTATTAATAGTTATAAACAAGATAAAATATGATATACAGTGGTACCAGAAATTATTTGGAAAATTATTACGCGATAAAAATCATCTAATGCAGTGCAACCACAAGAGCAAATAAAAATTTAACACACGTGTAAACAGACTTCGTGCATTTCGGGAAACACATTGTTTTTTTTAACCACCTTTTTTCTTATATTTCTCACCAGCAACGACATCACAACATGGAATTATCGAACAAACAACGGCAACGTGAAGTAATTCTACATTTGTGGAATAATGGTGTAAGGACGGCCAGGGAAATACAGCAAAGAACAAACATT